>CAUHTR010004954.1:0-32065 GCA_959609185.1 Schmidtea polychroa | reverse complement strand
GCCTTTTTTTCTGGAAAGTATATACATTTTTTTACAAATACTTGGAAAAGACTGTCAAAAAGTTATGTTAATGGAGATAGGGGAAAAATTATTTTATTAATTCGATAACATTTTAATATTGCAATTACCAAAGCGCTTAGTAACAAAAGGATATGAGAAAACAGCTTTCTAAATTGACAGCAAAATCTGCACATGATCCTTTTAGAATTTAATTTAACCAGAATTCTGAAATAGATGGACGTAATAACATAAAATGTAAAATCTTACCCAACAATTGCTTGTTGATTCTTGTTGAACGACTTTAACCTAAATTTTGATGTTTTTCTGTATAAAATTCAGTTGAGTCAAGAAAAATAGGATTTAACCAAATTAATAAAATTACACTATAGTAAAAAAGAGTCGTTTTAATTATATCATTCTTATTATTGTAACTTAAACAAAAATTTCAAATTACTTTGAAAAATAATTTTAACTTCTTTAAACATCCAAGACCAAATAATATATTTTATGGCACTGCCAGTAAATAATTGATTCAATTGCATTTAAAATTATTTGTTTAAATTAAAATTTATCATAAATATTAATGTGAATAAATGAAATAAATTTGACTAAATATTTTATTTGCATTATTAATTTTACGAATCTTTTATTATCAATAATTAATAACGTGTTTAGTGGATGTTTAGTTTATAAGCAATTCATTTTGGTACTTCCGTGTTATCTTACCCCCAAAAATTAAATTAAAAAAGAACACATATAATTATTATATTTATTTTCTAAATCACAGTTACAAACTCAGCAAATGTTTGTAAAGAGTTTGTAAATGGTCATCCAGGTGGCCAGAAAATTACAATGTCGTTGAGAATAGTGTCGAATACATCGGCACTGTTGCTTAGAACACGTTTGAGCCACATAAACTCACATAATCAGATAATCACATAAATCACAGATAGCCTTAATAAATTCATGTTCAATAATGTTCAATAACGTCATCAATAATGTATTCTCTCATTTTTTATATTGTTATTTTAATTGTATTTTGTAATTTAATTTTTGGGGGTAAGATAACACGGAAGTACCTTCATTTTTATTAAAATTAAAAAAATTTTACAGAAAATAGACTATTTTGAAAGAAAATTAGTTTTCATAAAGCTTTAATGTCATTGAAATATTTTATTATTATTAATAAAATTGTCATTGCCGTGCTTAAATTCTCGATCTCTGTCGACAGATGGAATTGATTAATATTAGTGAGCACAATAAGGAATGAAATGGTAGTGTGTGTAAAAATAATGATGAGTTTGTGTTTGTATATCGGTTTCTATGAAATAAAAGCTTTTATAATATAAAAAAATCAATAAACTTATTATAGAAAAAAGCAAACTATCTTGTGTGATGAATTGCAAGAAATAAAAGCATTTAATATAGAAATTGAGAAAGTTGTAGAAAAAATAAATTTAGCACACACACGCAGCATATAGTAAAATATGCATATAAAAAAATTTAAAGAAGCAATTTAAATTTTAATTTTTTGAAGAATCAATGACAGATAAAAAATTAAAATTTTGTTCAATAAACTCTACTGAATTCAATGCTACTACTCTGGGATTTTCGAGAAAATTAAGAAAAAAATAGTGAATGTTGAAGACTAATTTTATTTCAAAATGTTATTATGAATACCAAAAATATGAAAAACTAAAATCATTAATTTTTTAATTTTGAGTGAGTGTGTAATAAATTTATTGTTTAAATAAAATAAAATTTTAAAATTAATGTATTATTTTTTTCAAATTTTTAAAAAAATTTAATCGAGTAAGCAATTTAAATCTCTAAATTTTTTTTGTTTTTACCTAATGATGTCAGTGAACCTGTCAAAATACATCGTATAAGTGGCATTTTTTTGTAATATTTAAATCAGTGTCATGTTTATGATATTTATTATACATTATTTAACTTTTTATTTTTGTTCATGATTATGACTTAACAGGATTTTTAAAATAAGTTTTATTTAAAGCAAATACAGTGATGCCTCGCATTACAAACGCTGCTCACAACGAACTTTCCGTTCGTCCATTACGCGAATCACACAACGGACTGCATTGTATTTTACCTTGCGCTCAAACGTACCTGTGTATCACAAGGTCGCCCCGTTTCCAAGGTTGCACGCAGTTGCATATGCATCAACGCACGGCAGTCGTTTTCTGTGCTTATCTCACGCACGTGTTTTTTTAATAAATATATTTTGTGTCTATTATGGCTTCTAAAAAAGGCAGGAAGGTGATTTATGTTGAAATAAAGCAAGAAATAATTAGAACGAGTAAATGTGGATGAAACTGTGCAACCTGGTCAGAGAATTTGGTCTCAGCAAGGGCACCATCTGCACCATTTTGACCAATAAGGATGCCATCAAGTCAGAAATGGTGGGTGTCAAAGTTTTTCCTTGAAAAACATAGGTCTTTAATCCACGAGGAAATGGAAAAGCTTTTGGTGATTTGGATTAAGGATAGGCAGGTGAAAGGTGATATCTCTACCCAAAATATCATCTGTCATAAAGCCAAAGTCATCTATGACGATTTAAAGAAAAATTATCCTGAAAAAGCAGTAAAAGTGAGGAGGAGGAATTCACACTGGAAGAAGAACCCATATTGTTAATGAGGCTGACAGTGTGTACAAGAAAGAAGCAAAGAAATTGCGGGGCCACAAACTCATGAAGGACAGAGTGACACTTCTGTTTTCATTTAATGCCAGCAGAAACCTGGAGGTCAAACCTCTGCTAGTTAATCATTCTGAAAATCTTAGGGTTTTCAAGAAAAACAGCATTATGAAGTCCTAACTGTTCGTCCATTGGAAGTCCAAGGAATGAATTCTGGAAACCTTTGCTCCTGCTGTGAAAGATTACTTGCTGAACAAAGAAATTTTACTTAAAGCCTTGCTAATACTGGACAGTGCCCTTTTCACACAAAAGACTTGGAGGAAAGTTATCCTTTTTTCAAGGTGCAGTATCTAATAAGGTGTTTCAAGATTGTAAATTTTGTGGAGAGATGACTGTCCGGAAATTCGGGAAAGAGAAGTTTGATATTCTTATACAAAAGGCCTTTGGAGAAGTTTATCAAAGGACTCTCAATTCAGCCTGGAAGATGCTTGCCAGAAATAAACAGTTGAGGACACAGAAGTGGTGAAGGACATCACCGTGGTGGCTCGAAAGTTGGAATTGAAGATAGAGGATGAGGGAATGCATGAGCTTCTTGAAGAACACCAAGAATAGCTGACAACTGAAGAGCTCCAAGCACTTCTGGTCCAACAATATGATGAAGTTCAAAGGGAAGTTTTATTTGACAACGATGATGAGCAATCAAATCAACCAATCTCTACTATGACACCCTTGCCCGTTATTTTCGGCAGGTGTTGAAGAAGAGAGAGAAACATACAACTTTGGTAAGGTTCCCATAAAGCTAGCAGCCAAGAAGCAAAGGATGGAACAAGAGGACTTGACACTTGGTAGACTCTCATAAATTTGAGTCTGACTAAAAAATATTTTTTAAAAAAATATGCTACAGAACGAATTAAAATTTTAACATGTTGTTATGGGGAAACGCGTTTGCATAACGTACTTGCTCCTGGAACGAATTAAATACGTTATGCGCGGTCATCACTGTATTCGAATAAAGCTTGAAGAATTTAATTATGTATTTTCACATTCTGAGAGATACCAACAAACTAAAATCATGCATCTGCTATTTTATACATAAATTTATGAAATGAAATTACATAGTTATATTAAAGATAAATTCGTTGTTAGATTCGTCTCACATATCCCATTAGAAATGAATTTCTCAGTTTATAAATAAAAATTAAATATATGAAAAAATAAAAACATTTTTTGTTTTAAATTTACATTTTTTTCAATATTTTATTTTTATTTAAAAATGATAATATCAATGTAAAATGTGAATTACTTTTATTTTAACTAAGAAAAATGTTGGGGAAAATTTTTCATTTCTATTTAAAATTATTTAAAATATATCAAACTCTTACTTTCGATAATAGTTTTCGTAGAAATGCTATATAAACATGAATTGATAAGAGATAAAGGAATTGTAACGAAATTCTCCCATATTTTCAGGAGCATAGTAATTGCACGAGTGTTCTATTTCATAATAATTACGACCTCATTTCCACTACCGATCCATTCAATTTTAATGGCTAAACTTTAATTAGAATGGCAAACTTCGGACTTTCTTGCGATCTGTAATTATTGCACAAGGCAAGTAAAATAACAGATATTGACTTTAGTTTAGATTAATCGTCGGTAAATTATTAGTTAATTACATTTTGTTCTAATGATCCTCGTAGCAAACCCGCCGTTTTGATTTGCTTGGAAATAGATATTAGTTCACATTGGAATTTTGCAGTTGTCGAATATTTTTTTCTTGGGTAAATATAAATTTATATTGTGAGATTTAACTGGAACTTTTTCCTTGGTTTCAAATTTTTTTTTGTTTATATTTATTTATTTTATTGAGAATAAATTCAACTAGTGAATCATAAATATTCAACTGAGGATTTGGAATTTTGTGATTAATTTAAAGGAAAACATTTTCATGCATAGTTTTTATTTTTAGATTTGTAATTTATAGTTAATTCATTATTAATGAGTTTGAGTTTTAAATAATAATAGAGCTGGGCGTAATTTTAAAAAAAATGCGATAATAATAATAATAATAATAATAATAATAATAATAATAATAATAATAATAATAATAATAATAATAATAATTATTATTATTATTATTATTATTATTATTATTATTATTATTATTATTATTATTATTATTATTATTATTATTATTATTATTATTATTATTGATTAGTGATGATTTCTTGGTAGCAGCTTTAATTAAATTTTAAACAATTAAATGATAATTTAAGTCTTTTTCTGCGAATAATATATAACAACAACAATTCATAAATATAACTTAGAAAAAACTATTTAAAAACATTTAAAACCCAAGTAGTCACAGCATTTTGCTCAATAATTTTCGGATCCAATGACTTTTTTACTAAAGCTTCACAAATTACACGTTCTTAATAATTATTGAAAATTTTTAATAATCAGACATACCTATTTTTTCCAACATCCCTTATTGTGCTCAATAATATTGGTCAATGCCTTCGGTCTATAATTTTCACAAGCTCGTATACAGAGATGATAGGAAGTCTCTCCAATGTATGTGACATTGTACCCATTACATGTAAATTGATAAATGAGATCAGAACACAATCCCACTGAAGTTTTAAATAATTACATATTGCGTACTTTACATGAATTAGTGAAGATCTTATAATTTAAATTCCCTAGCTGCTTGCTTATCTCTCTTTTATAATCGGTAAAACCTTCTGACTACGACAATACCAACATAAATTTAGGCTCATTTATTTTGTTGAAAATTATTTTTGTTTTATTAAATATGCGCGTTGGATTTGCAAAATTTGTTTAATATTTACGAAATATTGTTTAAAACTGTTTATTTTTTGTCAATCATTGGTAGTGGTAAGATGTTAGAATTCAATGAAAAATTAATTTTGTTGTTGAATACTTTGTAAAGTTAATCAGACAGGTGCAAGAAAGTTTCTGAAATTAAAAACCTTTTCTCTTTGTGAATTATTTCACTAGAACTATTTAGTTTATATTTTGCTCAAAGATTTTGTTGAAAAATAAGAGAGTAAAACCTTTTTAAATGGCTCAAAGAAGATCCCAAAACTAAACTCGTAATAAGATAAAGTTATAGAAATTTCATATAAAACTATTTCAATTAAGCTTTGAAGAATAACCGTAAAAATTAGATATCCTCCTAATTCCTTTGTTTTTTTATATCTGAAAAGAACATTATATTTTAAATTGTTACTAATTTCACACTTAAATACAGAATTTCCAAACCTTTTTTGACAATTTAATCTATTTATCTGCAAGGGAATTCGTCTTAAAGGGAAAACTTCTTCATATTTCCTTGCCATTTTTAACCTTTTTTCATATTTTTTAAAATTGAATTTCTTCTGGTTAAATATTTTTACTCGCCTTTTTTAATTTTGGATTTTTTTTATTATACAATTACCTTGTTGTCATTGATCACAATGGACTATTAAAAATTCATAAAAATAATAAATAACTCCAAAAATTTGCTATTAATTGATTTCATAAGATTAATTTATTGCCTATTTGTCAATGTGATGATTTGTGACTGTTTTCAATAATATGTTTGTTTAATTAATTAATTAATTAATTCCATTTAATTTTATAGTTATTTTTTTCACTACTAGCTTCATTTCTTGTTATCCTATATCCATGAATCTTATCAAAACTCATTTGTTTCCTTCGTTTTAATATTTGAATTTAATTAATTAATTAATTAATTTTAATTAATTCCAAACTCTTATGATAGATAAAATAATAATTTAGTGATAATAAATAGTAAAATTATGTAAATTAACACCATCGGTTTATAATAAAATTGTATTTTTAGTTGGTTACTGAAATGATTTTGAAAATTTATAATTTTCATGTATTTTGTACGATATTAAAAGATATTAGGCATATTTATAAATATCAATTTTAAAGTCCAATAACCATTGCTCCTGGATCCAATTAATGAAATTTAATAAATTTGTTACATTTATTTTAAGGGGGAATTTTCCATTAATTCATTTTTGAAAATAAAATGAAAACCCAATTAATTATTAATAATTTTATTCTATATATTATTATAGACTACTTATTATTATTCATCAGTATAATTTAAATTTTTTTATATTTATTTAGGTTTCAATATGCAGAAAAAGAATCTTAGCCAAATCAGTTATTAAATAAATAATTATAAATCCTATCAGGTAGCAAGGCATGAACAATTACATTTTGTCCTTTGTGATTGTTTGAAATTATAATTTATTTTAAATAATTTACTTTTATTTATTGTTATCAGTTAAATTTTCAAATGAAATTTTTGCCGTTGAAAATAAAATTTTGTTGTTAGACGGAAATCAATCAATTAAATTTCTTAAGGAAAACTTCAGATTGAAAAAAAATGGAATTAAAAAATTTTCTCTCAATAGTGAACAAGGAAAATAAATTTGAAGTCTGGCATATGATATCCTTGATTAAGAACATATGATATCATCTGTTAAGAACATTTGTCGAAATTGAGTTTTTATCATTTATTTTTGTCTAAAACTGCAATTTCTACTGAATAAGATCAGTCTTTTATAGATTTGCATCTTTCTTCCAATATTGTTAATAATTTCGGATGCGACAAAATAGGTTAGATCTAAGCCAACACGCTCTGAGTTTATATTATGTATTTTTAGGTTTTAATTACCTGAAATGTGTGACGTAAATATGACTCGTACTTTATTTGCTTATAGCAGATTCGATTTGGAAAGGGTGTATTTTAATTACATGAAAGTCATTTTAAATTTTTTTTTTAAATTCATATTATTTTAATTTATATTTTTTTAATTAGTCTTTATAATTAACGCTGTCTCGAATAAATTTTTTAATTTATTTAATTGCGCAATTTTTTCTTCAATCATGTAAATTTTTATCACTACAAAATTGGTATAAAAGCAGTTATTTTTTAAATCGGAATATTTGATTGCCTTGGATAACGTTGGTTCAGTTAACATCGCGTTTTTCTGGAACCATTACATAATTTTGTCGAAGTGAAAGTTGGCAAAGGCTGGTAAGAAGTGAGTAGGTAAAGCACAATTAGACATATGTAGTAGACTTTCATGAGTAGACTTTCAATTTGTAGTTTAAGGTCCTAATATTGATATAATTTCCTTATTAATAATGAAGTCCTTCGGGATAGAAGAACCCTTATTTAGGTGTCAATGGACATTAACATTACAAAGAATTTTATAAATATTTTATAAATTTACACCACATTTTTCACAACATTTTGTGGCATTTTTTTACAAAATGCACATCGAGTTTGTTTATTAGCTGGAATCATCCAATTAAGCCCAGTGTTTCTCAAACGGTGTGCCGTCGCACACTAGTGCGCCGTGAAGGTTGAGACAGATGTGCCGCGGGAACTTTTTTCCCTAAAAAAGTTAGTAATAAAAAAAAATACAAAAACTATATCAAGCTTTTCACTATGAAAAAGTCGCTTCTGTGAATCAAAGTTACAAAAAATTTCTTAAAGAGAGAAGTACACAAATAATTTAATTAGTATAGACTAAAAAGTAGCTTTTTATATATCTATGGAAAATCAAAAAATTTGTAAAAATATTTGATTTTTGAGGCAGGTGTGCCGCGAGCGAGTAAAGTCTGAGAAACACTGATCTAGCCGATCATTTCGAATTTCGACAGGCACCCTGCTAGATAATTCTTTTGAAGATTTTGGCCTTCCTCACCCTTTTATGGGATTACCATTTTTTAAGTACACTTGTACTATATTTCTTCTAAGCTGCAAGTAATCTAACTTTATATATTCTGAATTTTTTCTATGAATTGCAGTATCCAAACAAAAGGTTAAAGGTTGACTGGTAGTTTCTTTTTTCGGAGGATATCCATCTTTGAGCCTGTCCTATTGGTTCTACTGGATTACAGGAGCTAACAGTGAGAACTACTTGGTTGTAATTCCAAGCAATAATAGTAATGCCAGTTTTGGTGTCAGTATAAAATTCGTATGTCCCTCTTTTTTGTTTTTCTATAAATTTAGTATTTGATATAGGGTATTTTTCTGTTCTATTAGTCATTATTATTCCCGTATACCCTTACCCTGGTGTTTGCAAATGATTAGCTAATTTTAACGAAGAAAATAAACTATCTGTATAGATTTTGAAAGGGGCATCTTTTGGGAGATTCGTCAACAAATTCACAACCACTGAACCTCCAACTCCCAATTCCATATCTTTTTACGGGTTTGTTTTCCTTGGTATGGATCAAATTGTATGAGATAACTTAAAGGTTCACATAAACAACACATCTTATAACCGTAGCGGATTGGTTCACCACGTACAAATTGTTTAGCAGTATGTCTTCAAAATATGGCACCATGCTTTCATCTATGCTCAAAGTCTCTAAAAACTCGGAGTATTTCAAATACCGGATATTTAGCAGATCAAAAAGTGGCCGAACTTTGGCAAATTTGTCATCTGGTATCAGATTATCATTGTCAGAACAGTGGGCATATTTTTTTATTTGTTCAAACCGATTTCTTCTCATTGCATTAGCAACGACCGAATTATATGTTTCAGTATCGGTTTCCCATAACATTCTCCATCTGGGTAGATCTAAATACCTGGACAATAATAAAATTGCAATAAACCATTTTAGTTCTTTGACATCTACTTCAAAATTATGATCTCCTTTAGACCTTGCATATTTAATAAACATATTTTGAAGGAATTCATACACTTCAGCGTAAAAATATAACTCGAAATAACCCAGGGAATTAGAAGGTATGGTTATTTGTGTCTTTGGAGATACAAAAGATTCAAAATTGCACACAAATTCTTTGGATTTTACCCAATGACACTGAATTTTATTCTGTTTCTGCCTCTTCGGTAACGGTGAATGAGGAACTTCGTCTTCTTCGTCATCTACGTTTTCACCCAAATTAAAAACTCATGTCGACGAATAAACTGTAGGCAACAGCTGGAGCTTGCAACTGGCGCCCGCTCAGATGATTTACATCAACATTTCCATTTTCATCTCCGCTGTCCCCTTCAGTTTCAACACCGTCGTCGGGAGGGGTTATAAACACATCTACGCTTTGTATATCCTTCCAAAAACTTTTGTCTTCAACAATTTCTTCCATCTCTGATGTTGTTAAAATTCTGGAGGAAATAAATTCAATGTTGGTATAATCCCAGTCTTCCAAATTAGGAACATAGATAATATTGTGAATAAAAAAGTTACATATAGAAAAATTAAAAAAGTACTACACATAACGAATCTAGACAATAAGAGATTATAATAAGTATGAATCAATTTGTAAAAAATGTGTTATCAAGATGTGTAAACTTACTTGTCTGATGACATTTTCTTTGGAACGTAATTGATGCAAATAAAAAAGCACTGCTTATAACAGGTTTAAACCTGCAAAAATTATACAAGACATGATCTCCACGCTTACTGGCTGTAGACTGTTGCAGTCTAAACTTTTATTGCGCCGAGAATAGTGAAGAGGGGGTAAAAATACTAAATATTCTAATATTGGAATACTGGGCAAAATTGGGTTAAGGATTAAATATTAAATAACTGAAACATCTTTGAAGAATCGACAGTGTGTTGACAACTTTTTATTGTTTCGAGGAGTTTGTAAAAAAATATATTGTACAAGGTGTCATTTATTTGAATTTTTTATGCCAGGAAAATAAAGTTTCTAAAATTCCCCTTCGTGGTGCAGAGTAACTTTCAATTAAAGCACATTCGCAATCTGATCTAAGTGTCTCAAATTTAACTCGGCAAAGAAAAAATTATTGGTTATATGGATTGAAGACAATAACCAACGGGGAATACCAATGAAAAAATGCTAAAAATATTTTTACAAATTTGAAGAGGGAGGGTACCTATGAATCGATGGAAAATGTAACATTCCAAGCAAGCCAATGTTAGTTTGGAAATTTTAAAAATCGACACAATTTGCGCAACTTAAAAATGAAAGATGAAGTAGTTAGTTCCGATGATAACGCATCTAAAGAATATTCCAATATTTTGAAAAGAATTATTGAAAAAGGTAGTTAGACAGGACTCTATTGGAAGCGAATGTTTGAATGAACGTGCATTTCAAAAACGAAAGTCTGTATCCGGTTATAAGATGTCTAAAGAACGATTAACTTTACTTCTTGGTGCAAATGCTGCGGACGATTTTTAACTTAAGCCGCTTTAATATGTCTTTCCGAAATCCAAGGTGTTTTAAAGGGCTAGATAAGAAAAATTTGCCCGTTATTTGGAGATCCTACAACAATGCTTGGATGACCAAATATCTCTTCGAAGATTAGTTCAAAAATCATTTTTGTCCACAAATGAGAAAATATTTACGAGACAATAAATTTAGCAACAAGCCCTTGCTTATTTTGAATAATGCTGCAGGACATCCAATTAATTTATCTGAATTATCTGAAGATGTGGAGATATTCCCAAAAATACAACATCTATGATCCAGCCAATGGATCAGGGTACAATGGTCACATTCAAGGCATATTATCTACGCAGAACATTTCGAAAACTTGTGAACGAAACCGATAGTGAATATTCGATTAGACAATTTTGGAAAAACTACAACATCAAAGATCCTTCACCGTTTCCTCGTCCTATTTAGCGACACCAGTCAGAGAGATATATCTGCTAAATTGATCAATAATTGCGATTATATATCTTTTCTTTCTGAATGTTTCCTGTAATGGGCCACATATATCAATGTACACTTTCTTCCACGGTTCCTTAGCTATCAGTTTTATTGTCTCTTCCTTCACCTTTGTTGTACACAACTTTTGTTCTTTGGCATGTGTTGTTGTTATGTTCGCAGCCGCCGAATGTATTTATGTTTATATATGATAGGAATTCTTTATCATTTCTTGTCTGTTGTCTAGGTATTCATATCTTAGCCTCTATAGTTTTCACCATTTTGTCTACCAGTATAAATTTTCAACTTGAACCCTGTGCTATTTCTTTTTTTATTTGTTTTATTTCTGTATTATCTTTTTGTCACTTATAATCTTCAGATTTTTCCATCGTGTTTATTCTTCGGGTTTTCATTCTTTCCACTTTCGCGTCTTCGTATGCCATTAAACATTGTGTGCATGTTCTACATGTACTCCTTGTCAACATATCTGAATATGCATGATTCGTACCTATTCTAGTTAATCCATGTCTGAAATTGCGTTGTTATTGTTAAACGTGATAGCTTTATAGTCCGTTCTCAAAATGAACTATTTTCCATATAAATAATAATTGAAGTGTTGACAAAAATAATAGATTGTCAGCAACTTTTTTCTTGTGTAATATAAGGTTGTATTTCATAATTTAATAACATTAGGCATTTATGAACTATTCCTCCCAAATGAAAAATTATATTCTACGATATGAACCTCTATTTTATGATTGACTTAGGGGATTTGCAGACTGTATTCTAACCATGATGTATGGACATAATTTGACATTTAAGGAGTTTATAATTAATTGAGTCTATTCGTTTCATTATTTACACTTGTCGAACTTCTTTATGAGTATTATTACGGTTAATTCCGAGAAAGATCTTTACGCTGATACGAAAATTTATTTATTAATGAGGTCCCTGTTGTTATGTTGAGTCGAAACATACCGTTGTCGACCTATAATGAATAGTTGGAGCCATAACGGAGGGGGTTTATCGACACAACTCCATGGCAGAACCATGAAGTGGACGACCTCCGATGACCGAACACAAAAAAAATTATAATAGATATAATGCATGGCTGCGTGCTACTGATTTTAAAGTATAGTTGTATAGTTGAACGCAGGACTGAATAGAGACGCAGATACATCAATACGTCGCTGAACACTCCTACGTTCAATACAAAAATAAAGAGATAATAAAGAGATAATTCGTGACATAAATTATAATGAGGTTATTAACATCAACATAATATAAAATACCAAAAGCTTACTGTCGAATAGTTTTTCAGAATAGATTTACTGCAGAATAAATTTACTGGCATAAAGAGTGTTTTGTGACTGAAATGCGTTGGTATATATACCTATTTTTGTGTGTGCAAGTACACGTGTATGTATTGATGCATTAAAACAAACCCGAATTCTTTTTATTCTAGAATTTTCTATTTTTGATATTTTTAGTGCCATAATTTTTGTTTTTATTTTCTAATTATTTTTTGCTAAATTTACCTCATTGATGGATTTGGAACGATTTCAGAACATTGCATTGGTATATGTTTTGATATGATGTTTTTTTAATTTCCTTTTTCAAATTTTTATTTTTATAACTAATTTTTTTATTTTCGTTAACTTTTATTGATCTATATGGCTTTTATGATGGATGTCGCCATTCTTATGAAGTGTTCTGGAATTTTTTCTAGAATTTTTAATGTTTTACTATCTTTCTAAGCTATTCGAGTCTGTTTTTTGTAATTTTGTGTTTCTTTGTTATATTTGAGTTAGTTTTCTTGCAATACTTCTCGCATTTGTATCATTTTATTTAATTTATGTGTTTATATTTTTGCTGTTTTCCTCTTAATAAATATTGTTTATTTGATGTATTTTTATATTTAAATAAACTTATTGCTATTTGCGTGCTAGGTACCAACACACCTCAGTCACAATTTAGAGTTTTGGGTCTAGAAATCAGTTCTAGTCCAACAATAGTCTGCGGAGAAGTAGTATACCATGTGTAGTGAGTTGGTTGAAATAATCATAGTCTTGGTCACACTGCATTTACTTACTTCAATTGTATTATCTGCAATAAACGTCATTTTATCATCAACTTCTTAATAATACCAAGAGTTCAATTCGAGAATTTTAAGGGCTTTAAGAATCAAAAAAGAAAAATCTCTAAAAAGTATGGACACCCGGCTGTTTTTGGAGTAAGAAAACTGACAAAACAGTAGTTAATTCATAGGAGGAAACTCAGATATTGTTATCTGATGAAATTACATGCATTTTTGAATAAACTGATATTAAAGAAATACTCAACCCGTAAATGAATATTCGTTGAATCAGTTTATTTTATATAAGTTAGATTGACAAAAAATTAATTTTTGTTGATTATAATACGAGATTTATTTATCTCATCTGACAGTAGTTTAGGAATAGTCATCGGTAGTATATGTTGATTAGTAATTTTTACTGTGGTTCGTTGTGACAAATGATTACTTCTGTAATTAAATATTGAAGCGAACTATTTATAGGGTTTTCGACTGATAAATAGGTCTCAGCAAAAAAATTAATTTGGTTTCTAAGAAAAATAGGGACAAAAGTAATTTATAAAACTTTTATACTATTTGAGGACGCTTAAGAAATTTTTATGTATGTTTAAATGACTGGCCTGAGATAGGGAACAAAGGATATATATAAATTCAATAAGTTTGCAACAAATTATGTTTGTGAAAATTACAGACTGTAAAGTAAATTAGATACATTCCATCAATAGTTCAAGGGCCCATAGGAAGTGAGAACACTTTTTACTAACGTTATTCATTCAACGGATTTCGAGGAATAGGGAAAATTTTATAATGGATCACATTATCCTTAAGCATATTTTTATTTATTTCATGTTACTAAAATAACAAAATTAATTATTTCTTTTAATGAATTATTTTAATAAACCTATTATTTACTACCTTTAAACTAGTCAAATTTAAACTACTTATAAAATAAGTTAACTCGTTTTTCTTTTTTATTTCTGTTCCCTATATTAAAGCTGCCTCTTATTCATTTCTATTACAATAGAAAGAGAAATATTAACCTTAAGCTTAACCGAAAAAGGATACTAATATTTAAATTATATAATGATTATTAACATCTATCTATTCAATTAATTGAATAATTAAATGTTTGCTTTTGATTTTATAGATTATCAATGGCTAACAAAGTCCCACTCAAATTAAATTAACATACTCGTAATAAAAATAGATAAAACATTATTAATTCA
Organism: Schmidtea polychroa; assembly: GCA_959609185.1. Taxonomy (NCBI): domain Eukaryota; kingdom Metazoa; phylum Platyhelminthes; order Tricladida; family Dugesiidae; genus Schmidtea; species Schmidtea polychroa. The sequence goes on along the minus strand of CAUHTR010004954.1, from coordinate 17,417 downwards.
TTAAAAAATAACTAAATCAAATTAATTCAAAATATATTCATTAAATGCTCCAATTCTTGATGTTGTAATTTACCTAAATAAAATAATTAAAATCATAACAAATATTTGTTTACTTAAATAACAGAAATAGAGTTCAGTTATTTAAAAATAGAATCAGATATCATAGAGATTCCTACTAGGCTCATCATTAGAGCTATTTCTTATCAAATAAAAATAAAAAGCTCACCTAAAGTCTTCGTTTCCCCAATTGATTCGCTGTTGAATGATTGATCTAAAATTAACAATATCAATAAACTTAAAAGTATGATTAATATTATTTTTCATTTAAAAATATTCAGATAAACCGACTCATCAAATCCCTTTATGACTGGGGCGGTAAAGGTCATCATATTAATGAAATAATTATATTTCAATCAAAATGAAACTTACAAATTTATGAAAATAAAATCAAGTTTTCAATTTTCGTCATTTGAATTTGCATCTATAAAAAATATATAATAAAAATAGATAAAATTTTCGGTATAAAATTATAACGAAAAGTTCTCATTAAAAGAAATTGTGCATCATAATTCAAATCAGACGGCACTTCCAAAATTAATCATAATTTAAATAAAAACTTAAAATAAAACTCAACATACTTAGAATTTCAAGATTCATGTTTTAAACGATTTCATAAGACATAGTAAAATCGATAGTTTAAAAGCATAATTAGTATTTCATATTAGTTATTTAAACAAAATTTGAAATATTTTAAATATAATTTATGACTTTTTTATTATTACTTTTTTCTAGAAAGATTTTCATGCAAATATGTGATAATTATTTGGTTTAATAGATTTTTCTTTTAATATTGAAAGCCATATTTTAATCTAATAACCAATTTAAAATGAAGAGATGAAATTTTCTAGAACTTAGCTTTATTCATATACATTTTTCTTATAATTAATTTTATTGTATATATTTATAATTAACACAATTGTTGGCATTAAGTCATTATGGTCATTTAATTTTAAATATTGTTTAGATTTATAAAATAAAAGGGAAATATGTTGTCTATCTGTTGCTACGCCTCTCGATCAATTCTTTTTTGGTACAACGGCAATGTCTGAACCATCACCAATTGACTCCACCCATATGATGTGGCGTATATGTAATAATCAGCCATAAAAAATCGACGAATTCTACAGGATAACGTCCATTTTGGAAGTTTGTGGCAGCTTGTATAGTCACTGCTTTCTTTCAATACTTCGAAAATTTCACTTATTACTAATTTCAAATCAATTCACTTTATTTTCCACTGACTTTTTAATCATTAAATATTTCCCCACCGACCTTTAGATTACGCCGGGCTTACCAAAATTTGAGTTAGTTTCTGTGGGATATTTGAGAATCTAACTCCACGTGCTGTTGATCAAAGAACTGGCTCCACGATAGTAACTTTTATTGATATTACACTTTACAAACTGAAGTTTTAATATTTTTACTTGATCTATGGGCAGGTAACCATATGGAAGACCATCTAGAGTAAGTTGACTAAACGAATTTGATATTACTCAAAAGAACTTTTCTTTTCTTTGATGCTTTTGGTTTTGCATTAATTTCAATTACTTCACTTCTTTCACTTTATTTATTTTTTGTCTCAGACCAGAAAATTGACCAGCGATCTACCTTTATCGCTCATTTCTATAATTTTATTCACGGATCTTTTCAGTGATTTTTACTGATTGAGTAAGTCTTTTGCTTTTGCAGAAATGCTATCATTTGATTTCGATGGAGACTTGCCTAATTTCGATTAATATTGGATCTAAAGTCTAACTACTTGAGACAGAATGTTTTGTTAAATACTCTAATTGTATAATGCCACAAGATTTCCTTTTACAAATAAATACGAGCAATAATCATTCTTAAATACTTTACACGACATCGGTCTTCTTAAGTTTAGTGAAGAATAGGGAAAGGCAATTGTAACTAATGCGTTGAGAATAGAAATAATAAATCTCGGTTCTAAGTATTTTCAAAACAGCGAGGGTCCTTTTTGCCTACTAACAATCGTTCTAAGAAACAAAACTTAGTTAAAAAAATAGGAAATGATCTTGGTGAGCAAGTGATGCGCTCATGGTTAGTTTATTCACCTTCCAAAAAGTCTGCCTTTTGTATTTGTTGTCTTCTTTTCTACCGGTTCGATAACCAATCTAGTTTGGAGCAAAGAAAGCGGATTCAAGCAATGGAAAGCACTTGAGAGAATGAGTATTCATGAAAATTCCAAAAATCATCGACACTGCTTTACTCAGTGGAAAGAAATGGAAAGAAATTTACTTAACAACTGAGGCATTATTGATGAAGAACTTCAAGAGCAAATTCAAAGAGAAAGTCAGAACTGATGTGATATTTTGAAAAGACTTTTACATTGCATCAAATACCTTGCGATATAAAACCTGACTTTGCGAGGCCACAGAGAGTCACTTCATTCAGATTTTAATACAGGAAATTTACTTGGTTTGTCGAAACTAATTTCTAATTTTGACACTATCGTAAAAGAAAACATAAGATTTGTGGAGAGCCATCCTGGATCCACTTCATATCTTTCACCGAAAATACAGAACGAGTTTTTTCACATCATGGCATCTACTGTTTGTGATAGTTTGCTAGAAAGAATACGTAAAGCAAAGTGTTATTGACTCGACTCCTGATCAAGCTCATCGTGAACAAATGTCTGAGGTAATAAGATATGTTGATATAAATTTTGAGAAAAAAACTGTTCAGATTAAAGAATCATTTCTCGATTTTATCCCAATAAGCGATAAGGACGCAGCAAGCTTGGTTCAAGAAATATTGAAGCAGTTAGAGAAAGACAATATGAATTTAAAAGATTGTAGGTAGCAGTGCTTTGATAATGATGCTGTCATGCCTGGACACAAGACTGGTGTTCATCAACGAATCAAGAAAAACAACAACATGGCTATATTTGTGAATTGTGATAATCATTCTCTTAATTTGGTAAGCGTCCATGTAGCCAAAGAAGAAGTAATGATGGTTACTTTTTTCGGAACCATCGATGCACACTATGTTTTCTTCTCTCGTTCAAACCAGCGTTGAGAAAACCTCAAAGCTGTTGTACCTGTGGCTTTAAAGTCTGACTTCGATACCAGATGGAGCGCAAAAACGGAATCTGTAAAACCTGTTAACAAATATCTCGAGTAAATAATGGAAGTTCTCCATAACATAATGGACGATGAAAGTGCAACTAGTGAAACTACAAGCGACTCTATAATCGAATATTAACATATGACTTTCTAACGTTGCTAGGGTTTTTCTTCAAGCGGTTGCAGGACCCTAAAATGAACTTTCATGAAGCAGCTTTAGATTTAAAAGCTCTCCAAAATTATTTTCATGCTGAAAGAGAAGTGTTAGTTAGTGACTCACTGAAAGAAGGACGACACAGAAGAAAGAGAAGAATGGATGGCGAAACATCGAGAGATGCTGGTTTATCAGCTAAAGAAGAAATGGAAAGAGTTATAAAAGGGACTGTCGACCGTCTATTCAATGAATTAAAAATATGATGAAAAATGTGGATTTCTTCTTGATATGGAAGGGATTGTGTTTTAAAGCCGAAAGAGCGTTTTTGAAAAATTTGGAGAAGCCTACAGTTGTGATATGAATGGGCAAGAATTATATGAAGAAATTTTGGAATTTAGAACGCTGCTAACAGAAAAAATATCAAGCCCCGAACAATTACTTAATTTTATCAGTATGGAGAAAAAGTTTTTCCCAATAGGCGTATAGTAGGCGTATAGTATAGCATTGCAAATCGATGGGCCAAAGTTTTTTTTTACTTTTTTTACTTAAAACAAGAAATGACCGAAGAAATTGACTTTGATAACAAAATTTAACAATTTGCGTCAGCTAAAGCAAGAAAGATAAATTTGTAATAAAGTGTTAATAGATTTAATTTGTGTGCTTTTATTAAAGTAGTTTTTTAGAAAAGAGATGGGTATTTTCCATAGGCGCTATTTACCCTAGTTACGCCACTGGTGCTACGATTCTAATATGAATTGAAAAATATGTGTCAATGTGAATTAATGAAGAAGGAATATTGGAAATAAAAAATGCTTTTTGTTCAAAACCAACCATTTTAGCAATCACACAATTGTTTAAAACAAATAAAATTGAGTAAATAAACAAAGTTTGCATTAACAATTTAAAACTAATAATTAAATTCAAAAATCAAAATTTTTATTAATATAAAATAATCTTTTCAGGTTTTGGATAGCATGAAAATAACCGATCCGCTAATAATTCCTGAGTTGTAGCTCGTTTATCCGAATTAAGGACGATCATAGTTTCAATTAAATCGGCATAGTCGTTATCACCTATATTTTCTTCTAAAATGTACCTTAACCAACTTATATCTTGAAAATATTTATATTTAGAACTATGGTAACATGTATATCTCTCTGGCCAATCATTTGGATCCGGATTTCCACACAAGTTGAATATCAAATTCAATTGGTTAGTTACATCTTTACCGTTAAACAAATGAACCTTCGCAAATATTTCATAAAATACACATCCTAAACTCCAAATGTCTACGGAATGTGTATAGTTCGTCTCGCCAAATAATATTTCAGGCGATGCGTATTTTAATGTCCCAACTCGCTTTGATTGCGGTTGACTTTGAAATCTTTCTATTAAATCTACCATTCCAAAATCTGCAAGTTTAATTACTCCGTGTTTGTTTATCAAAATATTTTCTAATTTAATATCTCGATGCATGTAACCTTTCTTGTGTAAATGATGAAGACCTTTCAAACATTGCTCCATAATGGATTTAATATTTGCAACAGTAAGCATAACACATCTGTTGTTTAATAATTTGAGTAAATCATATTCACAGTACTCAAAAATTAAAAAATAATTAAATTCAAAGAAACCGTTTACAATGTTTTGTTTAAGGCATACTTCTTTTAAACAAATAATGTTTTCATGAGTGACTGATTTTAAAGTTTTCACTTCATTTAAAGAAGACAAAGGAAAACTTTGTAAATTTTCACGGGGTTTTAATTTTTTAATCGCATATACTTTTTGAGTGAACTTGTCGTATGCCTTAAAAACAATCCCAAATGTTCCTTCACCTAACATTGAAATTTTTTCATATTTATCTATATTTTGAAATCCTTTAGGATGACAATCATGGAATGCATTTTTTAATAAACATTTAGATTTGGTAATCACATTATCAAATTGATTCGAATACATAATACTTATTATTGTCTTTAAATATATATTTATAATATTTTATCAATGTACAATTATAATTATATTCTCTAGTTTAATTGAAAAGGATTGGTTAAAATTTTATTTAATAATATTTAAAATGTTTTTGTAAGATAAACAGATTTTTAAATTAATAAATATTAATTAATATTATTAATATTATATTAATAAATAATAAATATTAAAATTTTATTTAATAATATTTAAAAAGTTATTGTGAGATAAACAGATTTTTAAAATTAATAAATATTAATTTAAAACATGAAAAATAAAATTTTAATATAGTTTAAAATATTGTTAAGATCAAACGTTTCTTTTATTGACATCATTTCGTCAGATCATTAAAATATTTTCCATCTTCAAAACCATTATTTAGAATAAATTTTCATAAATTAATAGGATGCATAATAAGTATCAAAGTCGGTTTTATAAAAAAGTGTTGAGTTGTAATTATTGTTCGATCTAACTCCATGTGTTTTCGATCAGAATAATAACTCAAAACAATAAGTCAAGTAAAAACTAATCGGATGAAAACATGCGTACCTACAATGTGTTATCACAATTCCGATAAATTAAAAACACGATAACTAATTAATTGTCACAATGAAACATTAAATTTAGAATGGTGATACTCACCCGTATTTTGATAATTCTTCGAAATTCAATGATAAAGGAATTTATCTGTAGGTTTAATTTAAACTAATGATGTTTTCTTTTCGAATTTTATTCATTCGGATGATTAAACTTTAAACTAGCAATAATAGAATCGGCTTAATATTTCTCTTTCTTCAACTAATAATATTTAGCACTGTCCATAATTTTTAACAATCAGCTTTAAATCAAAAATAATCTAATCTGTGTGCTTTCGTAATTAATTTTGGAATTGACAATATTAAAATCTATCATGATGTTAGCAAGTGATCCAAACTCAACCACATCTATACCCGTTCCCATTTAAATATATCAGTAATGGAGTAAAGTAGATCGTCTGGGCGGATTTTCCCCTCGATAATTTCCATTTATTTTTAAAGGAGTTAAATCCATCTTTAGATCCATCTTTAAATTTGCAGCAAAATTCTTGAAACTAACAATATATATTTAATCAAATAATTTATAAATAACAAGTTTTAATTAATTCACAAAAACCGCAAATTCCTAATTATTCAAACAACAAGATATCTAACTCTCCCCTTCTTAAGACTTTTTCCACTTCTTCAGCCACTCGATTCTTCTTTCTTGCGTTCCTTCTTGTGAATGCAGTTCGACTCGATGAGGTGATATAAATCTGGCGATTTTATATTTGCCATCGTATTGCATACCATCCTTGTGCCTGTTCTGTGGCTCTTTACGTACGAGTACCTCCTCCCCCACCTCGAAAACACGAGTGCCCCTCTTTGTCTTATCCATAGCTCTCATAGTGTCTGCGGCTTTACTCGAGTTAAATCTCGCGTCTTCGATTCTTTCGCTTCTTGATATCTCGGCTTGTTTCAGGTTAGAGTGTAGGTTAACACTCCGTCCATAAATTATCTCAAATGGTGATAAACCTGTAGCACTTTGTCGACTGCTATTTATAGTGAACTCTATTCTGGGTAGAAGTTCGTGCCAGTTTCTCTCTTCACATCCGCCTGCCAATGTTGCTGTAATAAGATCTCTTATCGTTCGTATAGCTCTTTCGGCTAAACCATTTGATTGGTGCTGATAAGGTGAGCTGAATTCCTGTTTGATTCCAAGTTTCTGTAGCTTCTGTCTTAGGAAATTCTCTTCGAAATTTCGGCCTCTATCTGTTAAAATACTCTTCGGTTTTCCAAATCGATAGATCCAACTATTAAGTATTGTTTTGAAAATGGTCCCTTCGTCTTGCTTTGTGATTGCAGTTAAAGAAATCAGTTTGCTAAAATGGTCCACCATTACTACCATATATTTTTTTTGGCGTTTATTTCCATGTAAGCCACATCTATAACAATCTGTTCTAGGAATTCAGAGCTATATCTAGGAATAAATGTTTCCTTGGTTCTTGTCTGATCGATCTTTCTCTTAGCGCAGATCTCGCAACATTGTAAACAGAGTTGGATTGATTCTTGCATTTTCGGCCAATAAAATATCTTTTCCATATAATGAAATAATTTCTTAACTCCAATGTGACATAGTTCTTCATGTAGCGTTGTTGTTAACAGGCCTGCAAATGTTTCTGGGACTAACATTAAGATATTTTTGTTCTTTTATACTGTTATTAATCCTCCATCAATTTGTGCATTTTTTACGTTAAAAGGAAAACAATTCTTTTTCTCCCGTGTACATCCATTTTCCAATATCTCTCGCAGCTCTCGAAACCGAAAGTCCTTTTGTTGTTGTTCCCATACCTTTTCCATAGCTTCTGTTCTTTGGATAGTATATATATATATATATATATATATATATATATAATCTTTGATTTTCCTTCCTTAGCTTCTTCATGTCTTGTTTGACACTGGGTGCAAACCATACTTTTTAATCTTCATAGTCCATCTGCATTTGAGTGTTCTTCGCCTTTCCGATATTTTAGTTCAAAATCATATTCCGACAGGTTAGCTAACCATGTTTGGAATTGCGGACTGATTGGCGTTTTTGTAGTGTTCATGAAAACCAATGCCTTGTGGTCGGTGCGAATTATGAATTTTTTTCCGTACAGATATTCTCTAAAATGCATGACGTATTCATGTACGGCGAGCAGTTCTTTCCTGGTTACACAGTATCCCTTTTCATGTGATGACATATGTCTCGAGCCATAAGCTATGACAGATTCTTCTCCATCTTCTGTAATTTGACTCAAAACTGCACCAATGGCTCCGAAACTAGCGTCTGTGTCTAAGATAAAAGTCCTATCTTCTCTTGGAAAATCAAGGATAGGTGCTTCGCACAACCGTCTCTTCAGAGTTTGGAAGCTCTCATTGCATTCTTTAGTCCAATTTATATCTTTATCGCATCCAGATGTTGCAGCGTATAATGGTTCGGCGATTTTGGCATAGTCTTTGATGAATCTTCTATAGTAGTTCGTTAATCCGAGAAACGATCTCAATTGTTTTGAACATTTTGGTACTTCTGCTTTCTCGATCTCTTCCACTTTCTTCCTGTTTGTCTGGATACCCTTCTCGTTAATTGTGTGACCAAGGAAACACAATTCTGTTTTATTGAATTTGCATTTTTCTGGATTTATCTTCAGTCCTGCCAATTTAATTCTTCTGAATATTTCCCTTAATAGCTCATCGTGGTCTTTTTGACTTTTACCATATACCAAGATATCATCTAGATCAGCGATTCTCAACCGCCGGGTCGCGACCCGGTACCGGGTCGTGGAAGATTTTGTGCGGGTCGTGAGCAAATTTGAAAAAAAATTTATTTAATGCTAATTTTTACAATTAACCAATAAATATAATTTAAAAATTGCTAAAAATTATTCAAGTTTTTAATAATCCTAAACTTTTTCCAATCCTAAAATGAAACGTAAATAAATACAAGCAACATTAAACAATTTTGTTATAAAGGTTAACAATAACAATTCAACAGCTGTTGAAAACAATGATGAAGAAGAATTTCAAAGAAGAGGTCAAGTTTTGTTCGCAAATACAACATTACTTTTTTAAGATTTGGATTTATTTCTTGGCCTGGATCAGAATGCAAGTTGTCCCTAACCACAATGTATCATTTGTGGGGAAGTGCTGTCCAATGAAAGCATGAAAGCAAATAATTTATCACGACATTTGAACTCAAAACACAAAGAATTGGAATCAAAATCAATTGATTTCTTTGAGAGAAAAGCTTGAGATAAAAGGCCAAAAAAATTCATTTCAAAAGTCCCTTTTAGCCAACAAATCACTTTTAAAGGCTTCTTATTTGGTTGCTTTTCGAATTACCGAATGTAAAAAACCATTTTCAATTGCTGAAAAACAAATAAAACCATGCTTGGTGAATGTTTGTTCAGAGATTTTGGGTTTAAAAGCTGATGACAAAATGAAGGCCATTCCTTTATCCAATGACACAATTGGAAGAAGGATTGAGGAATTATCGGCAGATATTGAAGATCAACTCATCGAAAAGGTCAAGAAGTCAGAGTCATTTGCAATCCAAATGGATGAGTCAACAGAAGCAGTTCTTTTATGTTAGATATGTTGATTATGACAGCAATGACCTCAAAGAAGACCTTTTGTGTTGCAGTGAGATTCCATCTTACACAACCCGTTCAGAAATCTTTCGCATCATTGATGAATATGTCAAAAAAAGTCTTTGAACTGGAAATTGTGTATTGGATTGTGTACAGATGGTGCAGCAAACATGGTTGGAAGACTTTCAGGTGTAAGAACAAGAATCCAAGACGTTGCTGGTGATACATTTAAATTTACTCACTGTGTTATTCACCGTGAGCATTTAGCAGAAAAAAAATGTCTCCCGAATTACATGAAGTTCTTTCAGTTTCAATTCAGATTGTTAATTTCATCAAGAGCAACGCACTCAATTCCCGATTGTTCACAATTCTGTGTGATGAAATGGATTCAGGAAATTCACAGTTGCTACTTCACGCTGAAGTACGCTGGCTTTCCAGAGGGAGAGTTCTTACAAGGCTCTACGAGTTGCGAGATGAGGTGGAAATCTTTTTAAGTCAAAAAAATTCAGATCATGCCAAACATTTCTTTGATGAAGAATGGATTGCAAAACTTGCTTATTTATCAGACTTCTTTTCTCTGATAAATCAGCTGAATCTGAGTCTACAAGGTCCAATGACAAATGTCTTCAATGTCTGGAATAAAATTGATGCTTTTAAGAAAAAAATAAAAACTTGGTTAAACCGCACACAAGAGCAGAATTATGAAATGTTTCCTTCATTTAACGATTTCACAGAATCTTTTGACTTGAAATTGGATAATGTTGTTTCTTGTATCACTCAACATTTAGAAGTGCTTGCTCAAATGTTTGACAGCTACTATCCACCTAATGACGATGTTCGATTTGGAAACATGTGGATATCCAATCCATTTCTTGATCACCAACAAAACAATCTTTCAAACACAGAAGCAGAAAAATTGATTGAGTTATCATCAGATATGGGATTGAAATCATTGTTTAACTCAATGAGCATTACACAGTTTTGGATAAAAGTCAAGGAGGAATATCCAGCCCTCAGCAAAATTGCCATTCACATTTTATTACCTTTTTCTACAACTTACTTGTGTGAATCAGCATTTTCAGCAATGCCAATTATTAAAACGAAGCAAAGAAACAGGTTATTTACTGGCCCTGCTTTGCGACTTGCTATCACTTCTTTAAAACCAAGAATAGACAAACTGGTACGAGAGAAAGAGCAACAACAATCACATTAATTTATAAAATTATGTTTCTAATTGTTTTGATTTCGTTATTGTTGATCCTTTTATAATAAATATTTTGTTCATCTTTTAACCTTTTTTAAAATTATTAATTTTATTAGATTGTAAAGTCAAACTGAATTTACGGGTCGTGAAATAAAATTGAGATTATTTACTGCTTTTTGGGTTGAGAAACACTGATCTAGATAAACTACTACTCCCTTGAATAGCATTCCTTCTAGCACTGTGTGCATCAGTCTCTGGAATGTTGCAGGAGCTGTTGCTAAGCCAAACGGTAGTCTATTGAAGCAAAATTGTCCTTCTCTTGTACTGAATGCAGTCATTTCTTGAATTTCTGGAGCCAGCTCCACTTGATAATACGCCTGACCTAAATCGATTGACGAAAATACTTTTGCATTCGCGAGACAGTCTAGTAAGAATTTGGTGTTAGGCATAGGAAATGACTCTTTTTCTGTTATGGAATTTAATCCACGATAATCTACACACATCCTGATAGATCCATCTTTCTTCCCTACTATAACTAACGGGGCATTCCAAGGACTCTTGCAACATCGAATAACATTTGCTTTCATTAACTCTTTTATCAGTTCTTCAATCCTTTTCTCCATGTGCATTGGTTGACGTCGAGGATGTTGCATTATTGGGCCTCCTGTTATCCGCGTATAGGATATTCGTCTCTTCTTGATCTGTGGTGACTAAATCGGTCTTCTGATTGCCTTCTTTGTGGTGATGTAGGCATGGGATTTTGGGTATTCTGTTGAATTCTCATCTGCCCTCCCTCAGTCACGCTAGCGTATGTTCTTTGACCGATTGCTTTAACAAATTCTGTTTTATGGTTTCCATTTTTGTTACTTTCAAAAATTTTCGCCAATGATCTCGTTTCTTCAATTTTTGTTTCTGGTTTCGTCAATAGTATCTCCCGCAGTCTCGCATCGCGTGCTTTATTTGCGAGGAGGTCTTGAACAATATCTTCTTCTGATCGTCCTGAATTTACAACTTCAGCGAAAGCTTTTCTTAGCCGTATCTCAAAAGCTGTAAACCTTTCATCATCTTCCTGTTCCATAGCTGCCAATTCTCTGATTTTATATGTGCCGAGGAGAGACGGTAGACCCAGATAACCTAATAACACAACCAACTTGAATCAACCCAATAAAATAATATTTGTGAACAATCGAATCTTCAATCCTTCCTTATGTTATTCAATCCAATCCAATACAGTCCAAAAACAATATCATTATCCTTTGTGATTTTATTAACTATACATCCAATTGACAATGCATATATTTTTATTATGACAATCATTATTCTTGACATTTATGTATTGATTTTATTCATTTATTGTTTATGTATATATTTTTACATTTACTCTTTATCTTTATCATTTACTGACGATTGACTACATTTAATTTATCTTTACTGACAATTCATTATGTATTGATTAATTTTTATTCATTGATTATTTATTTTTGTGTATTGTGAATATGTTATTAATTAAATTTTATCAAATAATTAACATTCTAATAAAAAGGGGCTAAACAAATAAAAACATAAATATTAATTAAATATAATATTATAACTTATTAGTATAAGAAAATATTTTTAGTATATAACAATATATTAATTAATATTATAAATCTTTTTAATATTACAAAACATGTAAGTATATGAATAGCAGATGGTATCAAATAACAAAACAGATGGTAAAAATAATATAATAAAATATTAATATTATAAATATTATTCCGTGCGTATAAGCCGGAAATTAAAATATTTTTATTTATTAAATATGGGAATATTATAAATACCCAAACATTAATCATAAAAATTACCCAAAAAATTAGCGTTCAAGACACTTATTCGAAGGTTAATCCTGAGAATATTGTAAAACCAGAATCAGACAGAAACGATTCACATTTCGACCAAACTTACTAAGACATAGCACGCACTACATAGCATAAAACACAACATATATAATTTTGCAAGCAGTTCGAAAGAAGTAATTAAAGAAATCATCAAGTGTTAATAATTGTTCGAGTTAATTGTGCAAATTTTTCTAGAACTGAAATTGTTTATTTTCGGTAAATTTTATTTATAATAAATATTTATATACAGACTTGTTTTGATTTAAACCTATGTAAGAACCAGACAAGTTGAGTGTTTTCGAATATCGAGACCTCAACATAATTCACCCCACCTGGAAAGTCATGTTGGGTTTTTAGTTAATTTAAGTCGGTTATCTCTGACTCCTCGTGTCCTTTAAATCAAAACAATAACTACCCAACGTATATTGAAATAACAAAATTCACAATCTTTTCTTAACACTTTACAATCAATAATCAAAGTTACATTTGACCGATTCTCAGAACGGCGTTGATGCTTTAACAACAGATAATATTCACCTTTAATTTTTTAGATTCTGTTTGATTTGATTCTTTTTCACCTTTCCGTATTCCTAATTCTATATCTTCTTTTCCCTAATCTCCTTAATTTGATTTACCTCTCGACTATTCTCGATTCTTCTTACCCTATCTGAGGCAAAATGCCGATTTTCTCTGATTTTCCTATTCATTATTTACTCCTCGAAATCGGGATGACAAAAGGTTATTGCCGAGCCAATCTCTCACTTGACAATTGACTCCACATTTTTGCTTCGTCTGTTACCCATAATGTTCCAACGAACAAAGATAATTAATTGCCCGCCCGGGCTTTCTACACGCACTATCTTCTTCTTGCTCTTTTCCACTTAATCATTGTGTCAAGCTAATGGGCCCAAATCTTCCTTCTGTTTACTTTTTTTCTTGCTTTCCCAGCTCGAGTTTCCTTCATATCTCGGGTTCTCCATTGGCTCGGGTTACCCACTAGATCTGGTTTTCTATTAGCCAATTAATTAATTAATTAATGTTTTCTGTTTTTACAAATTTGAATGCTTTTCGACCCTAACCATTTTCTGATGAATCCCTAACTATCATCTTGTTGACCATTAGCTACTATATACCTCTCCCGTTTTCCCAATTCGATTTCGATGATTTTACCATTTATTGATTTTTCTCACATTTCCGGATTCTTACGAATCGGTCAAATGTAACTTTGATTATTGATTGTAAAGTGTTAAGAAAAGATTGTGAATTTTGTTATTTCAATATACGTTGGGTAGTTATTGTTTTGATTTAAAGGACACGAGGAGTCAGAGATAACCGACTTAAATTAACTAAAAACCCAACATGACTTTCCAGGTGGGGTGAATTATGTTGAGGTCTCGATATTCGAAAACACTCAACTTGTCTGGTTCTTACATAGGTTTAAATCAAAACAAGTCTGTATATAAATATTTATTATAAATAAAATTTACCGAAAATAAACAATTTCAGTTCTAGAAAAATTTGCACAATTAACTCGAACAATTATTAACACTTGATGATTTCTTTAATTACTTCTTTCGAACTGCTTGCAAAATTATATATGTTGTGTTTTATGCTATGTAGTGCGTGCTATGTCTTAGTAAGTTTGGTCGAAATGTGAATCGTTTCTGTCTGATTCTGGTTTTACAATATTCTCAGGATTAACCTTCGAATAAGTGTCTTGAACGCTAATTTTTTGGGTAATTTTTATGATTAATGTTTGGGTATTTATAATATTCCCATATTTAATAAATAAAAATATTTTAATTTCCGGCTTATACGCACGGAATAATATTTATAATATTAATATTTTATTATATTATTTTTACCATCTGTTTTGTTATTTGATACCATCTGCTATTCATATACTTACATGTTTTGTAATATTAAAAAGATTTATAATATTAATTAATATATTGTTATATACTAAAAATATTTTCTTATACTAATAAGTTATAATATTATATTTAATTAATATTTATGTTTTTATTTGTTTAGCCCCTTTTTATTAGAATGTTAATTATTTGATAAAATTTAATTAATAACATATTCACAATACACAAAAATAAATAATCAATGAATAAAAATTAATCAATACATAATGAATTGTCAGTAAAGATAAATTAAATGTAGTCAATCGTCAGTAAATGATAAAGATAAAGAGTAAATGTAAAAATATATACATAAACAATAAATGAATAAAATCAATACATAAATGTCAAGAATAATGATTGTCATAATAAAAATATATACATTGTCAATTGGATGTATAGTTAATAAAATCACAAAGGATAATGATATTGTTTTTGGACTGTATTGGATTGGATTGAATAACATAAGGAAGGATTGAAGATTCGATTGTTCACAATATTATTTTATTGGGTTGATTCAAGTTGGTTGTGTTATTAGGTTATCTGGGTCTACCGTCTCTCCTCGGCACATATAAAATCAGAGAATTGGCAGCTATGGAACAGGAAGATGATGAAAGGTTTACAGCTTTTGAGATACGGCTAAGAAAAGCTTTCGCTGAAGTTGTAAATTCAGGACGATCAGAAGAAGATATTGTTCAAGACCTCCTCGCAAATAAAGCACGCGATGCGAGACTGCGGGAGATACTATTGACGAAACCAGAAACAAAAATTGAAGAAACGAGATCATTGGCGAAAATTTTTGAAAGTAACAAAAATGGAAACCATAAAACAGAATTTGTTAAAGCAATCGGTCAAAGAACATACGCTAGCGTGACTGAGGGAGGGCAGATGAGAATTCAACAGAATACCCAAAATCCCATGCCTACATCACCACAAAGAAGGCAATCAGAAGACCGATTTAGTCACCACAGATCAAGAAGAGACGAATATCCTATACGCGGATAACAGGAGGCCCAATAATGCAACATCCTCGACGTCAACCAATGCACATGGAGAAAAGGATTGAAGAACTGATAAAAGAGTTAATGAAAGCAAATGTTATTCGATGTTGCAAGAGTCCTTGGAATGCCCCGTTAGTTATAGTAGGGAAGAAAGATGGATCTATCAGGATGTGTGTAGATTATCGTGGATTAAATTCCATAACAGAAAAAGAGTCATTTCCTATGCCTAACACCAAATTCTTACTAGACTGTCTCGCGAATGCAAAAGTATTTTCGTCAATCGATTTAGGTCAGGCGTATTATCAAGTGGAGCTGGCTCCAGAAATTCAAGAAATGACTGCATTCAGTACAAGAGAAGGACAATTTTGCTTCAATAGACTACCGTTTGGCTTAGCAACAGCTCCTGCAACATTCCAGAGACTGATGCACACAGTGCTAGAAGGAATGCTATTCAAGGGAGTAGTAGTTTATCTAGATCAGTGTTTCTCAACCCAAAAAGCAGTAAATAATCTCAATTTTATTTCACGACCCGTAAATTCAGTTTGACTTTACAATCTAATAAAATTAATAATTTAAAAAAGGTTAAAAGATGAACAAAATATTTATTATAAAAGGATCAACAATAACGAAATCAAAACAATTAGAAACATAATTTTATAAATTAATGTGATTGTTGTTGCTCTTTCTCTCGTACCAGTTTGTCTATTCTTGGTTTTAAAGAAGTGATAGCAAGTCGCAAAGCAGGGCCAGTAAATAACCTGTTTCTTTGCTTCGTTTTAATAATTGGCATTGCTGAAAATGCTGATTCACACAAGTAAGTTGTAGAAAAAGGTAATAAAATGTGAATGGCAATTTTGCTGAGGGCTGGATATTCCTCCTTGACTTTTATCCAAAACTGGTGTAATGCTCATTGAGTTAAACAATGATTTCAATCCCATATCTGATGATAACTCAATCAATTTTTCTGACTTCTGTGTTTGAAAGATTGTTTTGTTGTGATCAAGAAATGGATGGATATCCACATGTTTCCAAATCGAACATCGTCATTAGGTGGATAGTAGCTGTCAAACATTTGAGCAAGCACTTCTAAATGTTGAGTGATACAAGAAACAACATTATCCAATTTCAAGTCAAAAGATTCTGTGAAATCGTTAAATGAAGGAAACATATTCATAATTCTGCTCTTGTGTGCGGTTTAACCTAAGTTTTTATTTTTTCTTAAAAGCATCAATTTTATTCCAGACATTGAAGACATTTTGTCATTGGACCTTTGTAGACTCAGATTCAGCTGATTTATCAGAGAAAAGAAGTCTGATAAATAAGCAAGTTTGCAATCCATTCTTCATCAAAGAAATGTTTGGCATGATCTGAATTTTTTGACTTAAAAAGATTTCCACCTCATCTTCGCAACTCGTAGAGCCTTGTAAGAACTCTCCCTCCTCGGAAAGCCAGCGTACTCAGCGTGAAGTTAGCAACTGTGAATTTCCTGAATCCATTTCATCACACAGAATTGTGAACATCGCGGAAATGAGAGGCAGTGCTCTTGATGAAATTAACAATCTGAATTGAAACGAAAGAAATTAATGTAAATTCGGGAGACATTGTTTTCTGCTAAAATGCTCACGGTGCAATAAACAACAGTGAGTAAATTTAAATGTATCACATGTGTGCCCCACGTTTGGATTCTTGTTCTTACACCGAAAGTCTTCCAACATGTATTGCTGCACCATCGTACACAATCCAATAACATTCCAGTTCAAAGACTTTTTTTGACAATTCATCAATGATGCGAAGATTTCTGAACGGGTTGTGTAAGATGGAATCTCACTGCAACACAAAAAAGGTTCTCCTTAGTGAGGTCATTTGCTGTCATAATCAACATATCTAACATAAAGAACTGATTCTGTGACTCATCCATCTGGCTTGCAAATGACTCTGACTTCTTGACATTTCGATGAGTTGATCTTCAATAGCTGCGATAATTCCTCAATCCTTCTTCCAATTGGTCATTGGATA
>CAUHTR010004953.1:0-32076 GCA_959609185.1 Schmidtea polychroa | reverse complement strand
AAAATTAATTAATTAATAAATAAATAAAATAAACAAGATTTATTTCCTAAGATACCCACACTATATATTTTTTTAATATTTATTTTCAAAAATTATTTTCAATATTATTTTCAAATTTTTAATATTATTTTATGTTGAAAAAAAACTAACCTCAGACGTGATTTGAACCGCTAGCATTTGAACCACTGTGCCAGTCTAGCCCACTGCGCTATCGGAGTTCGGATTTTTGTCATTTTTTAAATTTTTAATTAATAAAAAAATAAAATAAAATAAATAAAATAAAATAAAAATAAATAAAATAAAATATAAATATAAGATACCCACACTATTTTCAATATTATTTTCAAATTTTTAATATTATTTTATGTTGAAAAAAAACTAACCTCAGATGTGATTTGAACCACTATCCCACTGCGCTATCAGGTTTCAAATTTTTGTCATTTTTACAACTATAAATAATCGATTCAAGTTCTTTAACTCTTTCCCGTAATTGTTTCATTTTCTTTAACCTTATCTCAGCAACTTCTACAGCTTTCATATAAAAATGTCGATACTTTTCATTCTCTACCATCAACTCTTTGATATATTCTAATGGTTCTTCTTCTCTTCTTTTCATTCTCTTATGTTTAACTTCATTCAATTCATTTCTCATTCTTTCAATTAAGTCAGTCATTTTATAAATATTTTTTTTATTGGATATATTAATTTTAATATATAAAAATGAATAATATAAATCTCAAAATTCAAGAAAAAAATAAATTAAATCTTGATTATAATAAAGAATTTACTCATGAAATTAAAAAAAATGATATTTTAAAAATCTCGCCAACTTCAGGATCTATTGCAAACTTAAATCGTAGGGGTGATATAGTTTTTCAATCTCTTCAAACATCAAACCCAATAGATATTTGTAATGCCAAATTATATTATAAAATTGAATTAGAAATTGAAGCAAACAAAGATATAACCCTAGAAAATAATTTCTTTCCAAATTTATTCTCCAACATGAGATTAAAACTAGGATCATCAGAAATTGAAACTGTTTTGCATCCAGGAGTATATTCTACAATGTTAAATTTTATTTTAACTGGTTGTGATTATAAAAACGAATATGGTGAATTAACAGGTTGGATTCCTGATGTTAATAAAGGGGATTTAGATAAAGATGGTTTAGATATAAATTATGCTTACTATAAAAGAGTTGAACTTTATAAGTTGAAAAAATTTGAAGGTTATTTTGAATTAAAACATTTGTTCGGATTCCTTCAAAACTATAACCGGGTGCTCCATAATGTTTTTATAGAACTCATCTGTAATAGACTAGAAGGTGATAAAAGATTGTTCTATGGAGCTGCAGATACAAAAGCTAAATTAAAATTATACACACTTGAATTGCATATACCTGAATGGACATTAAATCCACATTCTGAAATCAAACTCCTTGAAAGATTAAATTCCAACAAGTCTATAAATGTAAATTATTTAAATAGAATCTGTAGTGAATTTAGTATGACAGAGGGTTCAACATATTCTATAAAGGTGGCAAATTTAGCATACCGACCAAGATATATCTTGATTGGATTCAAAGAAACAGATCCATCATTTCAAAAAAATAACAACTTGTTTATTCAAAAGATTGGAAATGATAATTTAAAAACAATCCAAATTCAATTAAATAGTTCTTATTATCCAATAAATAGAATGGAATTTAATATTGAAAATAATGAAAACATATTCCCATATCTAAATTATATTGAAACATGTTATGATTTCAAAGTTGAACCGCAATTAAGTTTAGAAGATTTCAAAAATTTATATTCTATATTTTGTATAAATGTTTCAGACCAAGATGATCGCCTAGCCATAAATAATGTTGATGTTACACTTCATGTAACAAAGGATTCTAATTTTAAAGCTAAAGTATATACATTAATATTAGAAGAAAAGAAAATAGAAATGAAATTATATGGTGGAAAGATTTCAATTATTGAAAATGTTAGGGGAGATTCTTGATAAGAATTTAACTAATAATCCCTGATATTTTAACATTTTAAAATGTCTTTAAATAAACCCTATTGGAGATGCGAAACTTGTAATTGTCAAGTTACAAAACACCATACGAGAGTTGATATTACAGGAGGTGATCTACAATCTTCAAAAACAACATCTTCAATATTAAAACCTTTTACTACAGAAAAATATCCAGGTGAAAGACATTTATTTAAACACAATTATACTGGGCCAGGAACAAGATTAGATATTAGATTAGATGAAAATAATAATCCTAAACAAGGAGAAGAACCAATAAATAGAATCTACCAAGCAGCTTTAAAACATGATATTGCTTACAATTCAACAAATCTTAGAGATAGACATGTTGCAGATGTGAATTTAATACATGATTTAAATAATATACAAAATCCATCAACCCAAGAAAAGATTCAAAGAGCTCTAGTTAAATTAGCAATGAAAGGTAAGATTTTCATAGGCTTAGGACACAGTCCGATCACCATGGGTGCAAGACTTCCTAGGAAAGCAAAAGATGTTGCTAATAAAAAGATTATCGAACAAGCAGAGATTGAAAGATCCCTCGAGAGTACAACCAAGACTAGTTTACAAACCCCAACAGAATCAGAAATAAAATATGCTAATGAATTACACCATGAATTTAGAAAAAATAAAAAATATTTAAAAGTTCAAGTACATGAAAAAGATCAAACATGGTCTGCAGATTTAGTCTTTATGCCAACCAAATCATCAGACCCTGAAAAATATAAAATAATTTTAACAGTAATAGATTTATATACAAGATTTGCTTTTGCAACATGTTTAGAAAATAAAACAGGATATTCTATTACAGAAGCATTTGAAAATATATTTGAACAACATCAAAGAATTCCAAAATATTTATGGTGTGATAAAGGAACAGAATTTTATAACAAAGTTTTTACAAAGTTTTTAAATGAAAATGATATTAAATTATATTCAACAGAAAACGAAGGAAAAGCAGTCGTAGTTGAAAGATTAAATAGAACATTAAAAAATAAAATGTGAAAATATTTTACTGCTATTGGAAAACAAAAATGGAACAATGAATTGTTACAAAAGATTGTAAATGAATATAATAATGATGTACATAGTTCTATAAAATCTATAATCATCGTTCTAAAATTATGACGTAATCATTCTAAAAATATTAGGCATCGTTGGGTGAGTCATTGGGTGAGTCATTCTCTTTGTTAATATTAATGATGATGATACCTTCAATAGCTCATTCGAAAGGTCTTGGACTGAACTTTAAGATGAGGTATCGGTCAATAAAATCTGTTAACGAGAACATTACTTTTGGGAAGAAAAAAGTAGGTCACCGCTGGACCAATTAATTTAAAAAATTACGTAATAGTTCTAAAAATATTAGGCATCATTCTAAAAATATTAGACATCGATTACGTAATAGTTCTAAAAATATATGGCATCAATTACGTAATAGTTTTAAAATATATGACATCGATTACGTAATAGTTCTAAAAATATGTGGCATCGTTCTAAAATTTTTTTTTCCCGGGGGGGAGGGGGTATATGTGGCCTGGCGGGCTCCTGGTCTGGCGGGCTCCAATCCTACTACTAACTTCCAGGTGAAAATGTTGAAGAGCAGGTGAAATATGATTTGATATCAATCATTTGTCATACGGGCCATACAAATATGGGTCACTATTTTGCCTATGTCAAGAGTGATGGCCAGTGGTACAGTACAAATGATGAGAATGTCAGTGAATCAGACTTTAGTCATGTTTTAGCAGGAGTGGAAAAGATTAATTATGTTCAAATATATGAGAAGATAAACTGTTAAATTGAAAATAATTTTCTATTTTGTAAATTTCATGATGCAATTGTATTTTCAATAAACTGTGCTATTCTAACAAATATAAAAGTATTATTTACTTGAAATTAAAAATAATTCTATTTTTATTAATTTGGCTAATAAATATTTATTATTTATTTATTTTATAATTTTGTCAGTTATTTTGTCGTTTTTTAGTTTTGTAATTATTATTTTAATATTTCTTACCTGTGCTCAACATGCTATTGTATATCGGTAGTTAGTGGCGTTCTGCCGCACGACCATCCGTTGAACCCTGCCCCTTAGGCGAAAGAGTTGTGAGTCACAGCAATAGTAGGTAATTAGTGGCTCCTTGTAGCAATGACCCCTGGGGGTGGGTGGTTGCTGCAGTAATTTTTTTCTGCTTTTTGATTACTTAATTTCTGCAGGGAGCCACACATATTTTTTTCAATACATTTAGATAGGCCCTATAGAAAAGGTCCATTGCTGCAGGGAGAAACACATTGTTTTTCTGGGATTTTCAATACAAAAAATGGTCCTCGCTAAAGAAGCCAAGGATTATTTAGACTATAGTAAGGGGGGTCTCCTTGGTTCTGAGATTTTCAATACAAAATCTGATTATCACTAAAAAGCATGGATTTTTCAATACACGAAGGTTGTTTTCAATAGAAAAATGTG
This sequence comes from Schmidtea polychroa, assembly GCA_959609185.1. NCBI lineage: Eukaryota > Metazoa > Platyhelminthes > Tricladida > Dugesiidae > Schmidtea > Schmidtea polychroa. The sequence goes on along the minus strand of CAUHTR010004953.1, from coordinate 27,557 downwards.
GTCTACACTAAAAAAGCATGGTAAATATTTGAATTACAGTAAATTATGGGTTTAAAAATTGAATTAAATTAAATTAAGGGCTAAATTTTCTAATTAAAGTAAATAATGGTCCAAAAATATATTAATTAAATATATTAATTAAGGTTCAAATTTTTGAATTACAGTAAATTAAAGTTCAAATGATTATTTAGACTATAGTAAGTGGGGTCTCCTTGGTTCTGAGATTTTCAATACAAGATCTGATTATCACTAAAAAGCATGGATTTTTCCAAGTAAAATAACAGGGGTCTCCTTGGTCCTAAGATTTTCAATACACAAAGGTTGTTTTCAATAGAAAAATGTGGTCTACACTAAAAAAGCATGGTAAATATTTGAATTACTGTAAATTATGGGTCTAAAAATTGAATTTAAGGGCTAAATTTTCTAATTAAAGTAAATAATGGTCCAAATATTTTAAATTAAAGTAAATTATGGTCTAAATATATTAATTAAGGTTCAAATTTTTGAATTACAGTAAATTAAGGTTCAAAATTTAAAATTAAGTAAATTAAGGTTCAAGTTTTTCAATTCATATTAATTAAAGTCCAAATTTAAAATATAAAGTAATCAATGGTCAAAAATTAGAAATTAAAGTTAGATAAGTAAATTAAAGTAATAAATTTTAAATAAATAAATTAAAGTAATGTAATAAGTAATTAAAGTAAGATTTTAAAATTTATTAACAAAAAGTTGGAATAATACTCGGTGTTTGAGAATTAAAATTTTCTAATGGAATTTTTTATGGAATATTTTTTACGTCAATTTTTAATAGAAATTTTTAAGATATAAATTTTCATGAAATTTTTTATAGATAAATTTTTTAAGATAATTTTTATTAGAAACTTTTATAGAATAATAATAAAAATAATAAAATTAATAATAGTAATAGTAATACTCGGTGTTTGAGAATTAAAATTTTCTAATGAAATTTTTTAAGATAATTTTTAATAGAAACTTTTATGGAATAATAATAATAATAATAATAATAATAATAATAATAATAATAATAATAATAATAATAATAATAATAATAATAATAATAATAATAATAATAATAATAATAATAATAATAATAATAATAGTAATAGTAATAGTAATAGTAATAATAATATTATTATTTCAACCAAATACTGTACAACACATAAAAATTAACTAAACACATATAAAAATAACTAGACACATAACTAAACACATAACAAATTTACTAAACACATAACTAGACACATATAAATTTACCAAACACAAAAAAAAGAACAAATGTTAAGATAAAAAATTTATATTTGTAATATTTGCTTATAATTAGCTCTTCTTAATTCTGCCAGTAAAATATGAACAATTTCTTTCATCTTATATTCTTGGCAGCATCTACACCTAAACCGACATGGTAATTTCATTGGATCCATACATACTTCGCAATTATCTAGACTTCGCAATTATCAAAATGCCTTCGTATAATTTCTTTTATATTGATCCCCGTTAATTGCTTGATTCTATAAGTTAATAATTCTGGCGCGCAATACGAAAGTCTATTCTTTATATTCGGGAACAATTCTTCCACGTTTGTTAATATTGTTTGGAATATATATGCTTGCCTATCGTCATCCATTTTTTTTGAATTTATATTTTTTGTAGATATTCAGTTAATTTAAACACAATTAATTAAATTAACTTAATAAATATTCCAATATTTCTTCATTTGTTGTGATATTTATTGTTAATGATTTAAGGAATTTCTGAATTTCATGAATTTGATTAAAATAATCAACTGTTTTAATCCCTAATATAACCACTTTACCGCTGGAAAAAACATTTACACATTGAGGGTTATACTTGAGAATACGTAAAGCCGGAAATATTTCAGTCTCGTAGCAACTACTGGTTTTCATTGACAATGCATTTAAATCAATGTATATACCGATATCTAACCTTAACGTAATTGATTGGATTTGCAAATCTTGAATCTGATGTTTGAAATCATCTTCTTGTAATGGTTTCTTACATCCCATTATCCTGCATTTCCCGCTCTTGAAGAACAAGCGAGAAAATTTTATTTGTATGTAATTTATTACATGGCACCAAATTCGAAATGTTGAGGATACCTAAATGAAAAAGAACATAATAAATAAATAAATTATTAATATTATTATAATTATTATTATTATTATTATTATTATTATTATTATTATTATTATTATTATTATTATTATTATTATTATTAATGAAATTTTTCGACTATAAGATAGTCTTTGTCAATCTCCTGGAATTTAGCAATGTTCTTCCCCAAAATACCTTTCAATCTTTCTTTTATTTCCTTTCTCTTAGTTCTCATTGGTTGTAAATATGTTTTTTTTATTAATAACTTTTAAAATTTTTATGCATTTAAATTTTCAAAATGACACAAACTAAATATTTTAAAATTTTTTTTACAGCTTCTATAATTAGCTTCTAGAAGCCTAATAAAATATTTCAAAAGATTCTAAATAAAGCCTCCAATAACCACTTATCTATGCTATTTAAATATTTCAATAAATGTGTCAATTTTGATTTTCAAACCCTATTTTTTAAAATTTTCTCTATTATTCTAATTATTACTTTTTGATTTATTCTATTTTTTTAATTTCTTTATATATTGTCAGTTATTCTCAAGGTCAATGACAACAGATTAAATTCATGATTTCATTGATTTCGTCTTTAGTGTTGATCTTTGGCTGTCTGTTTATGATGAGAATTGCTTCTTTAAAACTGACATTTTTCTTTTTGATATTTCAATTGCTATGATTTCTATTGAAATATTTTTTCTTTCCTCTGTTGGCTGACACTGCCGGAGATGTCTGCCCAACGAGGATGTTCCACCAGAATCTAGATGTTCTTTAACTCTTTGGTGCAAGGTCCTGAGGGTACTTCCAATGTAGTTTTTTGTAGATATTCAGTTAATTTAAACACAATTAATTAAATTAACTTAATAAATATTCCAATATTTCTTCATTTGTTGTGATATTTTATAGTTAATGATTTAATGAATTTCATGAATTTGATTAAAATAATCAAATGTTTTAATCCCTAATATAACCACTTTACCGCTTGAAAAAACATTTACACATTGAGGGTTATACTTGAGAATACGTAAAGCCGGAAATATTTCAGTCTCGTAGCAACTACTGATTTTCATTGACAATGCATTTAAATCAATGTATATAGTATATACTATACCGATATCTAACCTTAATGTAATTGATTGGATTTGCAAATCTTGAATCTGATGTTTGAAATCATCTTCTTGTAATGGTTTCTTACATCCCATTATCCTGCATTTCCCGCTCTTGAAGAACAAGCGAGAAAATTTTATTTGTATGTAATTTATTACAAGGCACCAAATTCGAAATGTTGAGGATACCTAAATGAAAAATAACATAATAAATAAATAAATTACCTGGGGAAGATCGTCATGACAAATTGGACGATCTATGGGAACTCAGAAAAGAAAACAGAAGTAAAAAGAAATTAAAAATGAGAAAGATAAATCAAATAAAAGGAAATAAACAAGAAATTAAAACAAAGGTCATTGTTAATTAAGAAGTACAAATGAAGGTGGAATTTCAAATTACAGAAAAACAAAATAAGGGAAAAAGCCGTATCTTGACATCTGTCAGAGATAAGGCTGATGTAGAGGAAAAGGAAAATGGTAAACAGAATCTGTCGCAGTGCCACAAACAAAACAACTACATAAAGGAAAATTACTATTACGTGTGGATATTAAGAAAGCTTATTGTGTTCGAGAGTGTTGAATTGCGAAATAATAAACACGCTTTGGAGCAAGATTAACGGTTTGAATTTACAAATAATGTTAGATTCCTATAGGTAAGATTCCTATCATCCGTTGACTCATCACATTTTTAGAGCAAAAAAATGAAAATGGAAAATCAAGATTAGGAAAAACGAGAAAAATAGGAAAAATAACATAAAAATCAAATAATTAATAAGATAATAAATAAAAGAGAAAGAAAAAATAAAGAAACAATAGGAAAATTAACGAAATTTTCATGGAATCGTGTTTTCTTTGATCGCAGTAATTTAATTTTTACGTTAATATAACTTTCTATTAAATAAATTCTGAGTAAATGAATAAACAAACTATGATTGGAATTTTATTTTTATATGGTGAAAGAATACTAGTAGAATAGTGAGGTGTATTTTAAATGATTTTATATGTGTTCCACGTCACTGAGGTTCAGCTGGCCACCGCTCGAGGGACACTAGTAGGTCGGATGATTCTTCAGCATCGTAGTGGCTGGGATCGGGTCATTTGTAGGGGTTTCTCTACTGATCTGTCGCCACAGGAGATGAAAGATAAAGACTTTAAAGGAAAGAAAGAAGTCACTGCAAATGAATTTTGACAATTATCAATAATACTATTTGTGTGAATGAGCCCTCGCAATGACTGAGGGAGCCGAAAAATGCATGTTAACCAACTCTCGTTCGGTTCATTTTTCCAAAAAACTGCCGTACTCGAAACCTCACTCGTCATCACTACAGATCTTCCGAGAATTACTTCTAGCATCAATTTATCTAACTCTAAAACTGTGGTCCGGACTATCGCGAACTTTACTCACAAGGTTTTATCGTCGATTTAGAGATTCTATGCGAAGATACAGCATTTTTGCTTCCGCCGAAAACCAGATTTTTATGAGTTAGTTTGATAGGAGGAAAATAGTGAAACAAGACATGGCACTTCGAACCATAATGAATCCATCATAGAATGTACTACATAAATTTGCAAACAGATCTAACGATAGGGGGTACCCCTGGATGGGGATATCTAACGAAAAATCAAATTTTCTGCACGTATGGAGCCCAGTTCAACATGATTTTCGATAACAGATTTGTACTTGTAATTTTAGCATACCGCGTATGTTTTTTTTTGGCGAGGTGATCAATGGACTTCGGGCGATCCAACTATAGTGGTGGATAGAGGTATGTGTACAATCGGTTCAGGTGACTGTAGAGACGCCGTAGGTATTAGTTTATTTAATGATTATGTTCAATCGGACGTCTAATTGCTGTAACAAAACCAATGTATGTGGGTCCGAGCGACACCTGATAATTATCACGGCAACTAACAGATAATTTTCCTACCTGCCCATATTCAGGAATTTAATCGCATCGGGTGAAAAATTGTGAGCAGCACCAGTACAAGTAAAATCAGTAATTCGTTCGAATGTGATTACGCGAGTACTACATTAGAAGTTCCCATGCATACCAGTAACCCGATGGGTTTGACTTTACCCAGATAACAATTCACGTGGATAGTAAACTTTGAATCATTTACCAAACCAAATAATTTTATCAACTAGATAACAGTATTATATTCACAATTGACGGAACAACTTCATCTAAGCAATATCTTAAAAGATTAACTAATGTTCATTTGATCGAACAAATTAAATGTCAACTGTAAACGTGTCAATTCGTTGCAAATGGTGAAATTAATATAAAAATTTTTGTTTCTCATCTTGTATCAATTACCTTCAATTAATGATTTTCAGTTAGTTAAGTAAAGTTGTGAGTGTTATAACGGGGTCTAATTTACTCTTGTTATCCTTCCAGTTGGCCTATCTTATCCACATAAATAGAACGTCTATCTTAGGACGATAGTAAAAGGTATGGAGCTCATAGTGAGGTTGAGGGGTCTTCATCAACTTTATGCTACAAATGCGATTACAATTTTTGATTTGCATTTCTTATAGAATACCCAATTCGGTGTAGCGCTGGTATAAGAAATTAGTGCAGCTTGAGGAGAAGTAACAACTCAATTGTTGTCTAACAGTAAATTGTTCTACCTTCCGGTATTGTAAGCCACATATAATGCTAAATGATCTGATTGGTTGCCCTTTCTGTTGAAAACCAACTCCTTCATCACCGATCCGGATTAATTTTTTATGGAAGCTTATTCTCATGTAGTTAAGGACTATAGGTATTGCGCCAGGGAAAAATTAGATCAATTAATGAGGTAATTAATGATGCGAATCATGGGTGTCATGTTAGGAAAGTAATCGTGTGGGTGTTTGGTTAGGGGTCCGTCCCGAACATAGTATGGTGATTTTGCATTGAGGACTATCATCCCCTATTACTTGGGAATCTCTTGCGGACCGGACCAACTACCCAACAATATATATATATATATATATATATATATATATATATATATATATATATATTATATATATATATATATATATATATATATTCGAAGGTTTTTGACCCTTTGAAGGTTATTGACCAACCATTTACCTTCGAAGATATGACCATTAGATAGACCTCTCAAATACCTTTCGAATGATATATATATATATATATATATATATATATATATATATATATATATATATATATATTATAAGGTTTGAAAAATTCGAAGGTTTTAAGAGGGACCCACCATTTTATTATATTGATTTGCATTTAAATTATTTGATATATATATTTTATTATTATAATTATTATAATTATTATTATTATTATTATTATTATTATTATTATTATTATTATTATTATTACCCTAAGTTCTTGTCTATAAGCCGGACTCGTGCATAAACCGGTTTCTCTAAATCACATATATTAAAAAAATTTTTTTTTATCTTAGATAAGCCGGACTCATGGATAAGCCGTAACGTTTTTAAGTAATTCCGCGCATATTTATTGGACCTCAACGTGCGTAATGGCATCCCGTTGATCTTTTACAGCAAGATAGTCTACAAAACCGCATAATAGGAAATGGCCCTCATATGGTAGCAGACTGGTTTATATGCGACATTGCATAAATATATAAAAAAAAGTCATTAAATTATTAAAATATCTAATAAATTATTAACCCATCCATAGATTTATTAAACCATCCAAAGATTTATTAAACCATCCAAAGATTTATTAAACTATCCAAAGATTTATTAAAAAAATAAGATGCGTGCATAGTTTTGCATATTTAAAAGAAATGAAATTTTTGAATTTAATTGAAATTAACATTATGATCTTGAAGAAAAAAAGAGGAAGGCCTGAAAAAATAAGGAAAAACGTCATTTGACACGTGTGTGCAGCAATAAATATATACCATCTTATCATAAAAATTTCTTTAATCCCTGGTAAAATGCAAAATATTTTTGGAAATGCAAAGAAGACTCGAAAATCTTATCCCAATCACCGTAAACTAGAAGCGGTGAAAAATCAACAACTTTAATGGCAGCAAGTGTTGGTGTTTTCTGTTCATGAAACGACATAATTTAACTGTAAGAGCTACTACATCTATAGGACAAAAGTTGCCAGTCGATTGGGTAGAAAAAATGGCTGTTTTTGGCGAGTTTGTCAAAAATGCGACCAATGGAGTCAATCACGAACAGATCGGTAATATGGACGAAATTTCCATCAGTTTCGATATGCCCAGTGGATATACGGTTGACACAAAGGGATCCACAGATGTTAGAATTACTACAACTGGCAGTGAAAAGTGTAATTTCACTGTTGTCTTGTGTGTTACAGCTAACGGGGGAAAATGCAAACCTTTAGTGATTTTCAAGCGCAAAACAATACCTAAAGATGTCTTTCCTAAAGGAGTAATTGTTACTGCAAACGAAAAAGGGTGGGTCGATGGAAGTATTGTTAACTATTGGTTAGAGAATATTTGGCGTAAACGCAAAAATTCATTTTTTTGCAATAAATCTGTTTTAATATATGATTCAGCTCGGCCACATATCACGCAAGATGTCAAAGATAATGTGGGAAAATATTCCCAGTTGGTCGTAATCCCCGGGGGCCTGACATCAAAATTACAACCCCTGGATCTAAGTGTTAATAAATCCTTTAAATCAAAAATACGTGATAAATGGGAGAACTGGATGGTCAATGGATATCATTCGTTTACTAAGTCGGGACAAATTAAAAAGGACTCATATTCAGAAGTATGTCGGTGGATCGACGAATGCTGGGATGAAATAACGGTGGATTGCATTAAAAATGGATTTAAGGCTGCGAATATCTGTGAATATTCAAATGAAGAGGCAATAAGGGTCACTTGTAGCGAAGAAGAATTTGAAGAAGAATCCGAGAGCGAAATTGAATCAGAAATTCCAGCATCTTATAATGATATTCTTGAGTTTTTCAATACTGAATCAGGAGAAGAATTTGATGGCTTTGATTAATCGAGAATTTAAATTAAAAGGAAAATTATTAGTGGGCAAATATTTTTTTAAAAATGCATAACCTTTTCATTTAATATATTTTGTGTATAAGCCGTACTTATGTATAAGCCGATACTGTTTTTATGAATGTCGGATTGATTTTTTTTTAGATAAGCCGCGGCTTATAGACAAGAACTTAGGGTATTATTATTATTATTATTATTATTATTATTATTATTATTATTATTATTATTATTATTATTATTATTATTATTATTATTATTATTATTATTATTATTATTATTATTATTATTATTATTATTATTAATTAATTAATTTTATTATTATTCACATAAATATTATTATTATTATGTCACGTGTAAATTTAACAAAGACAATGACTCATCACTTTTATTATTTGTTACTATGTGAGTCATTGATTAATCATCATTTTAGAACAAAGTATAGAGTATGTGTGCGTATAATTCTCTATCCTCTCTGTATTCTGATTGGATAGACGTTACATATACTCTATGATTTTTCATTTATTCAAAATGCTCGTGGATGAAAAAGTAAATTTTAATTATTATGTTTTTAATAATCATGTTTTTTAGAAATTATGAAACCAAATTATGAAATTAATTTATGAATTTTTTAAGAAATTTTATTATGAAACAAATTTATGAATTTTTTATGAAGAATATGTTTTTATGAAGAAAATTATGAGACCTATATCAGAAATGGTAATGTTTTTTATTACTTTTTAATTACTTTGAAAATAATATTTTGAAATAATAATATTACTTTGATAATAATAATAGTAATAATTATAATTATAATAAAATAATAATAATAAATAATATTGATAATAATAATAATATTGATAATAACATCTTTGTTCTATTGGAGTCCTGTCTTTATGAGTCATTGTTCTAATCTTGTGTGATGAGTCTTTGTTTTAAAAAAAATGATTGGTCTTTGTTCTAAAAACAATGGGTCATACTGGGGGGATAATGCAAAAAAATAAATAAAATAAAAATAATAAAAAGTACCTCCAATTTTAAACGATGAGTCATTGATTAGTCTTTGTTTAAATATTTGTTTAAATGTCTTTGTTTAAAAAATGATGAGTCATATGTACTTTAATGGTGATTCATTGGCTTTGTTCCAATTTGATGAGTCACATGACCTTGTTCCTAAAACAGAGTGACCTTGATGAGTCATCGATGGCGTCACGTGACCTTGTTGCTAAAAATAGGAAGACCCTGGCCTAGTTACTAAAAATAGAATGACATTGATGAGTCATCGATGACGTCACGTGACTTTGTTACTAAAATAGGATGTCCTTGACCTAGTTACTAAAAATAGAATGACCTTGGTGAGTCGTCGATGGCGTCACGTGACCTTGTTACTAAAAATAGAATGACTTTGACCTGGTTACTGTGGTTGCTATGGATGAGTCACGTGACCTTGACCTGGTTACCATGGTTGAGACATCGATGAGTCATTGTCTTTGTTTAGCGGTGAGTCGTCGCGGGAAGGGGTATATGATGAGTCATGGAGCACACTTCCCTCTGCTGTTACTATTATTATTATTTGTACTATTATCATTATATTGCCAATATGACTATTATTATTATTATTATTATTATTATTATTATTATTATTATTATTATTATTATTATTATTATTATTATTATTATTATTATTATTATTATTATTATTATTATTATTATTATTATTATTATTATTATTATTATTATTATTATTATTATTATTCCATAAAAGTTTCTATTAAAAATTATCTTAAAAAATTTCATTAGAAAATTTTAATTCTCAAACACCGAGTATTACCATTACTATTATTAATTTTATTATTTTTATTATTATTCTATAAAAGTTTCTAATAAAAATTATCTTAAAAAATTTATCTATAAAAAATTTCATGAAAATTTATATCTTAAAAATTTCTATTAAAAATTGACGTAAAAAATATTCCATAAAAAATTCCATTAGAAAATTTTAATTCTCAAACACCGAGTATTATTCCAACTTTTTGTTAATAAATTTTAAAATCTTACTTTAATTACTTATTACATTACTTTAATTTATTTATTTAAAATTTATTACTTTAATTTACTTATCTAACTTTAATTTCTAATTTTTGACCATTGATTACTTTATATTTTAAATTTGGACTTTAATTAATATGAATTGAAAAACTTGAACCTTAATTTACTTAATTTTAAATTTTGAACCTTAATTTACTGTAATTCAAAAATTTGAACCTTAATTAATATATTTAGACCATAATTTACTTTAATTTAAAATATTTGGACCATTATTTACTTTAATTAGAAAATTTAGCCCTTAAATTCAATTTTTAGACCCATAATTTACAGTAATTCAAATATTTACCATGCTTTTTTAGTGTAGACCACATTTTTCTATTGAAAACAACCTTTGTGTATTGAAAATCTTAGGACCAAGGAGACCCCTGTTATTTTACTTGGAAAAATCCATGCTTTTTAGTGATAATCAGATCTTGTATTGAAAATCTCAGAACCAAGGAGACCCCACTTACTATAGTCTAAATAATCATTTGAACTTTAATTTACTGTAATTCAAAAATTTGAACCTTAATTAATATATTTAATTAATATATTTTTGGACCATTATTTACTTTAATTAGAAAATTTAGCCCTTAATTTAATTTAATTCAATTTTTAAACCCATAATTTACTGTAATTCAAATATTTACCATGCTTTTTTAGTGTAGACCACATTTTTCTATTGAAAACAACCTTCGTGTATTGAAAAATCCATGCTTTTTAGTGATAATCAGATTTTGTATTGAAAATCTCAGAACCAAGGAGACCCCCCTTACTATAGTCTAAATAATCCTTGGCTTCTTTAGCGAGGACCATTTTTTGTATTGAAAATCCCAGAAAAACAATGTGTTTCTCCCTGCAGCAATGGACCTTTTCTATAGGGCCTATCTAAATGTATTGAAAAAAATATGTGTGGCTCCCTGCAGAAATTAAGTAATCAAAAAGCAGAAAAAAATTACTGCAGCAACCACCCACCCCCAGGGGTCATTGCTACAAGGAGCCACTAATTACCTACTATTGCTGTGACTCACAACTCTTTCGCCTAAGGGGCAGGGTTCAACGGATGGTCGTGCGGCAGAACGCCACTAACTACCGATATACAATAGCATGTTGAGCACAGGTAAGAAATATTAAAATAATAATTACAAAACTAAAAAACGACAAAATAACTGACAAAATTATAAAATAAATAAATAATAAATATTTATTAGCCAAATTAATAAAAATAGAATTATTTTTAATTTCAAGTAAATAATACTTTTATATTTGTTAGAATAGCACAGTTTATTGAAAATACAATTGCATCATGAAATTTACAAAATAGAAAATTATTTTCAATTTAACAGTTTATCTTCTCATATATTTGAACATAATTAATCTTTTCCACTCCTGCTAAAACATGACTAAAGTCTGATTCACTGACATTCTCATCATTTGTACTGTACCACTGGCCATCACTCTTGACATAGGCAAAATAGTGACCCATATTTGTATGGCCCGTATGACAAATGATTGATATCAAATCATATTTCACCTGCTCTTCAACATTTTCACCTGGAAGTTAGTAGTAGGATTGGAGCCCGCCAGACCAGGAGCCCGCCAGGCCACATATACCCCCTCCCCCCCGGGAAAAAAAAATTTTAGAACGATGCCACATATTTTTAGAACTATTACGTAATCGATGCCATATATTTTAAAACTATTACGTAATCGATGCCATATATTTTTAGAACTATTACGTAATCGATGTCTAATATTTTTAGAATGATGCCTAATATTTTTAGAACTATTACGTAATTTTTAAATTAATTGGTCCAGCGGTGACCTACTTTTTTCTTCCCAAAAGTAATGTTCTCGTTAACAGATTTTATTGACCGATACCTCATCTTAAAGTTCAGTCCAAGACCTTTCGAATGAGCTATTGAAGGTATCATCATCATTAATATTAACAAAGAGAATGACTCACCCAATGACTCACCCAACGATGCCTAATATTTTTAGAATGATTACGTCATAATTTTAGAACGATGATTATAGATTTTATAGAACTATGTACATCATTATTATATTCATTTACAATCTTTTGTAACAATTCATTGTTCCATTTTTGTTTTCCAATAGCAGTAAAATATTTCCACATTTTATTTTTTAATGTTCTATTTAATCTTTCAACTACGACTGCTTTTCCTTCGTTTTCTGTTGAATATAATTTAATATCATTTTCATTTAAAAACTTTGTAAAAACTTTGTTATAAAATTCTGTTCCTTTATCACACCATAAATATTTTGGAATTCTTTGATGTTGTTCAAATATATTTTCAAATGCTTCTGTAATAGAATATCCTGTTTTATTTTCTAAACATGTTGCAAAAGCAAATCTTGTATATAAATCTATTACTGTTAAAATTATTTTATATTTTTCAGGGTCTGATGATTTGGTTGGCATAAAGACTAAATCTGCAGACCATGTTTGATCTTTTTCATGTACTTGAACTTTTAAATATTTTTTATTTTTTCTAAATTCATGGTGTAATTCATTAGCATATTTTATTTCTGATTCTGTTGGGGTTTGTAAACTAGTCTTGGTTGTACTCTCGAGGGATCTTTCAATCTCTGCTTGTTCGATAATCTTTTTATTAGCAACATCTTTTGCTTTCCTAGGAAGTCTTGCACCCATGGTGATCGGACTGTGTCCTAAGCCTATGAAAATCTTACCTTTCATTGCTAATTTAACTAGAGCTCTTTGAATCTTTTCTTGGGTTGATGGATTTTGTATATTATTTAAATCATGTATTAAATTCACATCTGCAACATGTCTATCTCTAAGATTTGTTGAATTGTAAGCAATATCATGTTTTAAAGCTGCTTGGTAGATTCTATTTATTGGTTCTTCTCCTTGTTTAGGATTATTATTTTCATCTAATCTAATATCTAATCTTGTTCCTGGCCCAGTATAATTGTGTTTAAATAAATGTCTTTCACCTGGATATTTTTCTGTAGTAAAAGGTTTTAATATTGAAGATGTTGTTTTTGAAGATTGTAGATCACCTCCTGTAATATCAACTCTCGTATGGTGTTTTGTAACTTGACAATTACAAGTTTCGCATCTCCAATAGGGTTTATTTAAAGACATTTTAAAATGTTAAAATATCAGGGATTATTAGTTAAATTCTTATCAAGAATCTCCCCTAACATTTTCAATAATTGAAATCTTTCCACCATATAATTTCATTTCTATTTTCTTTTCTTCTAATATTAATGTATATACTTTAGCTTTAAAATTAGAATCCTTTGTTACATGAAGTGTAACATCAACATTATTTATGGCTAGGCGATCATCTTGGTCTGAAACATTTATACAAAATATAGAATATAAATTTTTGAAATCTTCTAAACTTAATTGCGGTTCAACTTTGAAATCATAACATGTTTCAATATAATTTAGATATGGGAATATGTTTTCATTATTTTCAATATTAAATTCCATTCTATTTATTGGATAATAAGAACTATTTAATTGAATTTGGATTGTTTTTAAATTATCATTTCCAATCTTTTGAATAAACAAGTTGTTATTTTTTTGAAATGATGGATCTGTTTCTTTGAATCCAATCAAGATATATCTTGGTCGGTATGCTAAATTTGCCACCTTTATAGAATATGTTGAACCCTCTGTCATACTAAATTCACTACAGATTCTATTTAAATAATTTACATTTATAGACTTGTTGGAATTTAATCTTTCAAGGAGTTTGATTTCAGAATGTGGATTTAATGTCCATTCAGGTATATGCAATTCAAGTGTGTATAATTTTAATTTAGCTTTTGTATCTGCAGCTCCATAGAACAATCTTTTATCACCTTCTAGTCTATTACAGATGAGTTCTATAAAAACATTATGGAGCACCCGGTTATAGTTTTGAAGGAATCCGAACAAATGTTTTAATTCAAAATAACCTTCAAATTTTTTCAACTTATAAAGTTCAACTCTTTTATAGTAAGCATAATTTATATCTAAACCATCTTTATCTAAATCCCCTTTATTAACATCAGGAATCCAACCTGTTAATTCACCATATTCGTTTTTATAATCACAACCAGTTAAAATAAAATTTAACATTGTAGAATATACTCCTGGATGCAAAACAGTTTCAATTTCTGATGATCCTAGTTTTAATCTCATGTTGGAGAATAAATTTGGAAAGAAATTATTTTCTAGGGTTATATCTTTGTTTGCTTCAATTTCTAATTCAATTTTATAATATAATTTGGCATTACAAATATCTATTGGGTTTGATGTTTGAAGAGATTGAAAAACTATATCACCCCTACGATTTAAGTTTGCAATAGATCCTGAAGTTGGCGAGATTTTTAAAATATCATTTTTTTTTAATTTCATGAGTAAATTCTTTATTATAATCAAGATTTAATTTATTTTTTTCTTGAATTTTGAGATTTATATTATTCATTTTTATATATTAAAATTAATATATCCAATAAAAAAAATATTTATAAAATGACTGACTTAATTGAAAGAATGAGAAATGAATTGAATGAAGTTAAACATAAGAGAATGAAAAGAAGAGAAGAAGAACCATTAGAATATATCAAAGAGTTGATGGTAGAGAATGAAAAGTATCGACATTTTTATATGAAAGCTGTAGAAGTTGCTGAGATAAGGTTAAAGAAAATGAAACAATTACGGGAAAGAGTTAAAGAACTTGAATCGATTATTTATAGTTGTAAAAATGACAAAAATTTGAAACCTGATAGCGCAGTGGGCTAGACTGGCACAGTGGTTCAAATGGATAGTGGTTCAAATCACATCTGAGGTTAGTTTTTTTTCAACATAAAATAATATTAAAAATTTGAAAATAATATTGAAAATAGTGTGGGTATCTTATATTTATATTTTATTTTATTTATTTTTATTTTATTTTATTTATTTTATTTTATTTTTTTATTAATTAAAAATTTAAAAAATGACAAAAATCCGAACTCCGATAGCGCAGTGGGCTAGACTGGCACAGTGGTTCAAATGCTAGCGGTTCAAATCACGTCTGAGGTTAGTTTTTTTTTCAACATAAAATAATATTAAAAATTTGAAAATAATATTGAAAATAATTTTTGAAAATAAATATTAAAAAAATATATAGTGTGGGTATCTTAGGAAATAAATCTTGTTTATTTTATTTATTTATTAATTAATTAATTTTTAAACATAAATATGAAAAAAAAAATATTGAAACGGGTGTGGTGGCGAACCGGTAATTATCGCCACCAGTCTTTCGAACACCCCCGGATCGATTCTATAATGTGCACATTTATTTCTTGGTTGTTTTCGGACCTCTTTCGGATTCGCTTTCGAATTCATTTGTACTTTCGAGCAGCACACTTAAAACGCCGATGAAATCGACTTCGTGAATAAGGTGTGCTGCTATTATCGAATTGATTCTGATATATAAGTCTGGCCAGCTTGTATATTGGAAGAGATTTGATAAACGAAAGAGGTTGAAATAAAAAAAAAAATGATCCGGATCAAAAAAAACTGTTGAGAGGACAGTGAAAAAAAAAATACCACTGTCCTCTCAGAGCAGTTTTACTATTTTCATAAAATTTTTTATTCTTCAAGATTAAGATTTATAAAATTATAAATTAGTCAAATAGCAACTTGCTAGTTGACATCCTCAAGTAGTGTGTTTATATCCCTAACGACCGCAAGCCGACAAACGTTTTTCATAGTTTTATCAGTATTTTTTTCCCCGTTTTATTAATATTTTTGTTGTTTTTTTAATATTTTTGTTGTTTTTTTTAAGTCTTTATTTTGAAACCAAAATGTCTTCAGAATAAAGAAATTAAAAGATATAGGTTTTTAGGGGTTTTAAGTGTTTTTTTTTTACGTTTATGGGGGAAAAATAGGTATAAAACATGAAAACAGTGGGAGGCCTGTGGTCGTTAGGGATATATCCCCACTACTACCTTGACCTGGTTACTGTGGTTGCTATGGATGAGTCACGTGACCTTGACCTGGTTACCATGGTTGAGACATCGATGAGTCATTGTCTTTGTTTAGCGGTGAGTCGTCGCGGGAAGGGGTATATGATGAGTCATGGAGCACACTTCCCTCTGCTGTTACTATTATTATTATTTGTACGATTATCATTATATTGCCAATATGACTATTATTATTATTATTATTATTATTATTATTATTATTATTAATATTATTATTATTATTATAATTTTATTATTATTAGTATAATTATTAGTATAAAGTGATGATTTCTTGGTTGCAGCATTTATTATTTAAAACAAAAAAATGATAATTTAAACCTTTTGCTGCAAATAATTTATTGAAAAAAATTTCGACTATAAAATTGACAAGGACTATCTTATAGTCGAAATTTTTTTCATTAAATACATTATTTGCAGCAAAAGGCTTAAATTATCACTTTATTGTATTATTATTATTATTATTATTATTATTATTATTATTATTATTATTATTATTATTATTATTAATTTTATTATTATTTATTATTATTATTATTATTATTATTATTATTATTATTATTATTATTATTATTATTATTATTAGTATTAGTATTATTGTTATAAAATTTAATTAATTAGTTTTAGTATTAGTATATTATTACTACGGCTACTATGATTATTATTAACATTAGTCTTATAATCATCATCATCATTATCTTGTGATTATCGTCAATATAATTACTGCTATTCTTATTATCACTGTTATTATCACCATTACGATAGTTATTATTATTATTACTATTAATGTTATCATTATTATTGTGATAAAAATTTAATTAATTAGTTTTCTAAAATACGATAGTATTCATTTAAGTATGATGAAGAAAAAAAACGTCTACGACACATTATATTTAAATCAAAAAGTCAAAAAATTAAACTTTACCAATTGCGATAATACAATCCGAATTAATATTGACATAATCCAAGTCTTCATTTTTTTTAATATGTGAGGTAAAGGACCCGTAACGATAGGTGGTGCTGACAAGACCAGCTAGAGGAACCTTATAAATAACGAGCAATACCTTTCCAACTTACGCAGTTTCCAAATCGATCATAAACACAATGATAAACTATATTTCTGTCAGCTACATATACTTTGAAAAGATTGCACCGAGAAATTAGGTAAGACCGATTGAAAATCTCGACTAGAACCATTCTGTCATGCCAACAGTGAAGGAACATAAATACCTACAAGTAAATGGGTAAATCGAAAAATGAAATTAGTTACCCTTGGAGAACTGATGATGATAACACCACCGATAACAACTGAAATTCGGGAGAGAACAAGAAACTCGAGTAAAATACTCGGATCGTTGTGTTCCTCCTCCTTCCAGTTGAGTCTGGTGGTGAAAATATACTTTTAGTTAAATCGAATTTGTAATATTAATTATTTTAAAAAATTTGTCAAATACAAATATAAATGAATTGATTGAAATATCAAGTTCAAACAACCATTTATTTTAACAATTTCGGAAAACTAACAAATATCCAAACTATAAATTAATTAATAATTAATAATTAGGATATACAGTTATGTAAAGTTTTGTTTGAATAATATTCGTTTTAGTGTTTTTTGAAAAATATATCTTATTGAATTATCATTGATTTATTTTATGAATTTAGAAGTTGAGGACATCATAACTGGCGACCACGCCAAGGAAATCAGTGCGATAGGAAAAAAGAAAGGAACCAAGAATATGTTAGATTCCTTGTCAAAACAAGCACGTGAGATGCTAAATTTTAATGTCAGAAAGTTTGACGGAAAAGTTGGATCTGAAGCCGAACTTTGGCTAAAGGATATTATGGAATGGCTGAGAATAGAAGATCAAAGTCTAGTAGACGCATTGGATCTTTTGTTGACAGATGCGGCATCGATGTTATGGGAAGCGGCGAAAATAGCGAAGATGACCGATGAAATGGCAAAAGAGTGGTTTATAGAAACTTTTACAGTAAGGAAAACCATTACTAACAAGATTGTAGAACTAGCTCAAATTCAGCAAGAGAGAGATGAAAGATTCCAAGTCTTCGAAATACGAGTAAGAAGTTTAGTTAAAAGTGTATTTAGCTCTGGAATGTCTGATGAACAGATTGTTCGAGACATTATCTCAAACAGAGCGAAAGACGATAGAGTAAAAGAAATATTCTTATCAGGGAAAGTGACAAGTTTTGAAGATGCCAGGGATATGGCAAAAATTCAGGAGAAGATCGAGATGACGAATGACAATAAATTCAATATTGATGCCATAAGAAGAGACTCCTACGCATCAGTGATGAAAAATGGTAAATTCGAGGGTAGACGAGACCAAAGAACATTTGTGAAGACAACTGCACATCAACGCGACGAACACCGAAAGATTAATCATGAGAGGAATAGACCTGGTAATGGTCGGTTTGTACCAATTGTAAATGAAGACAAGAATGAAAATGAGCGGTATAGAGGACGATATGAGACAGGAGAACCAGAGAGAAGAATACCTACAGTATCGCTTAAAGATATTGCAAGAAGGTTATTTAATGACAGCAAAGGAAGAGATTCGCCTCATCCGGTGAAACTGACACCAGGTCAGTGTTTTTGTTGTGGAGAAAAAGGGCACCGGCGTTTTGAATGTCCTATGAAAGACAAATGTCTAATCTGTGGAAAAGAAGGTCATGGATTCAGAGATTGTTTTTTGCTTAAAAATAGAAATGGATATCAGAAGAGAGTGGCATGTATTTACGAAGAAGATCACGAAAGAAATAATGGTGATTTTACAGAAGATTTATACAGTAATTACGAAGAAACGATAAAAAAATCAATGGATAAACCAAAAAACAAGGACGATCCCATTGCTTTCATTTCGTCAGTGGGGTCGACACAATAATCAGTAGAAAGAAGCGAAATGAAGACATGATGCAGAAGATGTATGAGACGACAGACAGAAGAAAGTGGAGTAAGATTGTAATAAACATGACGGCGATTGACATGCTTTGGGACTCTGGAGCGTCAGTATCAGTTATGAGTGAAAAAAGTTGGACAAAGATCGGGAAACCGAGGTTGAAGCAGAGCACAATTTCTCTTTGTGGAGTATTTTCGACGGGAATGGAAAGACCGTTAGGAGCAATGACGATAAAAGCTGATTGGAATGGGAAAAAAAGAATTATTAATGTTATAGTTGTCAAAGATATACGTCCAGATTTCATTGGGGGTGTAGATACAATGGAGAGATTTGGTATTCAACTGGTAGAGGTAGACAATATTGAAGCGTCACAAGTAGGGAGGACATATGTGGACTCACAACGAGAAGAGAAAGCATTATTAATGCTTGGAGACAGGAAGAATGAACAGTTAGACATATTGCTTCGGAAGTTCAAAGGTATTTTTATGGCTTCAACTTTTGATCTCGGGTTTACGAAAGTTGTTCAGCATGAAATGAATATAGTAGGTGGGCCTGTAATGTTACAGCCAAGAAGACAACCAATGCATTTAGAACAAAAGCTTGACGAACTTGTCACAAACTTATTAGAAGCGAGAGTTATTAGAAAATGCAAAAGTGCATGGAACGCGCCACTAGTGATTGTGGCTAAGAAAGATGGATCAATAAGGATGTGTGTCGACTATAGAGGGTTGAATGCGATCACTGAAAAGATATCTTTTCCAATGCCAGATACACGATTTCTACTGGATTGTCTGGCAGATTCAAAATATTTCACATCCATCTATCTAGGTCAAGCATATTATCAAGTTGGAATGGCGAAGGAAATTCAAGAGGTCACGGCTTTCAGTACAAGGCAAGGACAGTTTTGTTTTAACCGACTTCCTTTTGGACTAGCAACAGCCCCTGCGACGTTTCAAAGAATGATGCACTCAATGTTGGATGGAATATTATTTAAAGGTGTTGTTGTCTACCTCGACGACATTCTTGTCTATGGAAAAGACATAGAGGAACACAATAACCGATTAGAGGAAGTATTCAGAAGAATTCAACTAGCGGGGTTGAGAATTAACCCAGAAAAATGTAATCTGTATAAAGAAGAATTGACATTCCTAGGGCACACTGTAAGTGCAAGTGGGATAAAAACGAACGACAAGAAGATTAAAGAGATTCAAGATGCAGAAATACCAGTATGCGCCAAACAATTAAGATCCTTTTTAGGTATGACCAATTACTATAGGAAGTTTATAAAAGACTATGCGAAAATTGCGGAACCTCTACATGCAGCTACGTCCGGCTGTGAGAAAAAGATTAATTGGTCAGAAGATTGCAACAATAGTTTTGAATTACTTAAAACAAAGTTGTGTGAAGCTCCAATTCTAGATTACCCAAGAATGGATAGAAACTTTATTCTGGATACAGACGCTAGTTTTGGGGCCATCGGAGCAGTTTTATGTCAAACTAAAGAAGATGGTACTGAAGTAGTAATTGCATATGGGTCGAGACACTTGACCGCACATGAAAAAGGTTATTGTGTGACTAGGAAGGAGTTACTTGCTATACACGAATATGTAATGTATTTTAAACAATATCTATACGGAAAGTCATTTGTAGTACGAACGGATCACAAGGCGTTGGTTTTCATGAGATACACAAAAAAACCGATAAGCCCGCAATTTCAAACCTGGCTAGCCAACCTTTCCGGATATGATTTCGATCTTCAATATAGGAAAGGAGAGGAACATGGAAATGCGGACGGAATATCAAGGATTAAAGGGATGCTATGTGCACAATGCCAGACTAGACATGAAGACGCAAAAGAAGGAAAAGCCAGAGTAAGACATATCAGCTCATTACAGAAGACTGAGTCGATGACTAAACTCTTAGAAAAGCAACAAGATGATGTAGATTTCATTCACATGACAAGAGTGTTACAGGGAGAAGAGAAAAAAGATGACTTGAATAAAAAGAAATTTCCTTTCAATTTGCATAACAACATAAAATTAGAAGATGGGTTTTTATTATTAGAGAAGAATGGTAAAGATGTCATCCTGGTGCCGATAGACTACTCAAATACGTTAGTTAAAGGAATACATACTGAAATGTGTCACATTGGAGTAAAGAAATTAATTAGCTATATGAGCAACATATTTTTTTGGCCAAACATGCAAGAAACTATACAAAACTGTTTGAGAGTATGTGAGATATGCTGCAGAAGGAAGACAACGGAACGATTGTTGCCGATAATAAGTTCAGAATTTTTAGAACAGCTGGTCATTGATATAGCACACATGAAGAATGGTGGAGTGTACAAGTATATGCTAGTTATCATTGATCGTTTTAGCAAAATGGTCAGTCTGACCGCACTGGAGAGACAAGACGAGAGATCGATTTTCAAAGCCATATTGGAGAAGTGGATATACCGTTTCGGAAAACCGCGAAATTGTCTGTCAGACAGAGGGAAGAACTTCGATAGTGGTTTTATGAAAACAAATCTAGGAAGACTGGGTATTACGCAACAGTTCAGTTCACAATATCAGCATCAATCTAACGGTTTAGTTGAGAGAACAATACGGACAGTCAGAGACTTGCTGGTGACATCATTAGCAGGTGGACTAGGAGAGCGAAATTGGGCGGAGTTACTTCCTCGAGTAGAATTTTGTATCAACGTGACACAACAGAGCGCGACGGGATTTTCTCCATTTGAAATTGTTTTTGGGAGGAAGATTAACCTTCATTCAACATTGCCTCAGACGACATTGGATACAGTTGAGATACATAGATTGGTAAGAGAGAACAGTGAGAAAGCAGCTAAACGAATGAAAGAGATGGAAACAGAGAAGAGAACGAATCGATGTTTCACGGTGGGGGAGAAAGTATTAGTTCGGAAAGAACCACAAAATCGCGACAAAGATGGACTACAGTATGAAGGTCCGTTTGTCATATCAAAGTTTTTGTCAGAACACCAGGTGGAATTGAGTGACGGGACGACAAAGAAACTCAGACGAATTGAATGGCTTAAGAGATGGGCAGTTCCTTAAAGAAGGGGAGAGTTATGTAAAGTTTTGTTTGAATAATATTCGTTTTAGTGTTTTTTGAAAAATATATCTTATTGAATTATCATTGATTTATTTTATGAATTTAGAAGTTGAGGACATCATAACTTATACAGAATTAATTTCTTTTGTTTTTGCCAAAATTCAGAGTAGCATTTGTAATCGTTAGGTTTCAATTTAGAATTCAGATTGCATTCAGAAATTTCTGAAATTGAGATTTACGAGTAAAAAGCATTTTTTCAGGACTATAATTTAAATTTGATGTGGTTTTCATTGATGTTTATATTATAATCTGTAATTTAAATTTGAACCAGGGAACCGGAAAGTTAATAATTTTGTAACCGAATATGTTGAGCAAATTTAACTGTAGCCATAAATTTAGAGATGTCCCAACATATCAATCAGGATGAGGAGGACCAACAAGCCGAATCAATCACCCGACTCAGAACCAGATGGATCTGGTAAAAGATCCACGAGTGGAAGCGAGGCGGACTGGAAGATCTTGGCCCAGCCATCCGAACCTGACCGGAACCAGGAGCCCGGGTATTGGTTAAGTAGGTGCGTTGCAATAACTTGCTAGAAGAGGCCCGCTCACAGGCCGAGATGGCGTTCGCAGAAGCTCAATATAAGCTTCGATGGATCGATGCTATTGTTAGATACCCAGGGAAGAACGGAAAATAAATATTTCTACGCGCTCAGACGTTGGTTCCCTAAGTATCCAATATGACTAGCAGTTCATCTCCCTTATGTGTGCCCGTGGCGGTGTAACACGTTGGTACTGTGCACATAGGTCGGAATTTACCAGCTGGTGAGCTTCTATGTTAGAACTACTCCTGGTAAAATCTCGGTACGGGTCCAATGGTGCCTTAGAAGGACTTGCCCAGTTTTAATCATTCGATCAGTACGACCCTGGTCCAGGGGTACGATTTTATCAATGAAAAATCCAATCGTCGGACGACAGAATACAAATCTAATAATTAACAGCAAATCAAATGACGTACAGGATGTTCACTAATATTTATTGCAGTTCACACGAGACAATAATTTCGTACAATCAATTATAAGATAACACAACAGATACAAAGTATACATTTAGAGGCGGGATAACCATTCACATGAACTGAAAGAAAACAATGTTCCAAGCTCGAGTCGATACTTAAAGAAACACTTCGCCCTCGGCCGTCATGGCGTCAATGTCTATTTGAAGTTGGACATCCTCTAGAAGTTTCATCTCTCCAGCTGGGACGAGGCGGTACATTTATTTTGTTAGCGGCACCTGTTTTTGTGAAATCGCCTTGATTGAGGTTTGAGCGGCAGATAACGAAGCATCCAATGCGGCGATGGTGTCTCGGTGCTTCTGATTTTTCTCCGCTCGCGAAGGGCGTTTACGTTTCTTCGGGATTGAAGTGGTAGCTGAGACAGGTTGAAGAGTCGATAGCGTGGAAGAAACGCTCTGAATTGAAGCTGGCTAGAGATTCGACTTCTTAGTTGTTCCCGACAAGATCGGTTCGTTGATGGGTTACAGCTGAAATTCATGGCCCGCACAACTGGTCGACAGTCGTGACCCACCGTCGGTTTGGTGATGAATTGGAAACACATTAGTTCCATCCTGAATTGGGTATTCTCGTACTCTCTTTGAGATCTCGGATTCAGAGTACACTTTGTGGAGCGCCTCCAATTGGGCTTTGATAGTTAACCACTGATTTCGGCTTTCTTCCAGGAGACTGTCTCGACAGTGCTCCAACCAACTGGAAAGAAGAAAAATTTCCGTCATAGTCGGGGGACTGTTAATAGAATGCCCTAATGAAGTTGGTCTGATTGACAGAAATATCTCTTTAATTTTTCGTTTTACGCGAAAAAATAAAAAAATATATAATATATAATTCGCATTTATTATAGATTCGATCAATGAAATTATAGAGCGGAATATAATGTGTCTCACGCAAGCTAAATTTAGCCTTAAAACGGGAATGGCTAGGGTAGGACTTGATCGAAAAATTCATTTATTATCTTAAATAATTTCCCTCCTGGCATTTTTGTAATTCCCTCAATTAATTTACCTGAGGTTGTCGGAATATCGATTAGTTGAATCAAATCATACTCTAAACACTTTACACAATTAAATAAATCAGTTTATATTGATGTATTATTAATGGGGTGATATAATTTCCTAAAATTAATACCTTTAATGCATGTGGTTATATTTATTTCGCCATGTCAATCCAAATTACGGGGATTTAATCTGCACACCTGACAATTAATTTCAGAGTGACATTTCGTAGCGATAAACTATTCCTATTGATAGCTACACTATTCATTCCCATTCCTTACAAGAGAATATCGGGTTTCCATCTATTGGATTTTCCATTTGAATTATTTACACATTACAGATCGCGATAAAAATCAGAGAATCGTCAAATGTCAAGGTACAACAGTCATAGTTCGTGTTTGTGAGGCAACATTGACATCGTGCGGTGACAGTTTATCTTATCCCTAGATAATAAACATTTACATTTGGCATGCTAGAAAATCAATTTTTGGGGCAGATAAGATAATATCTATAGAGAATGACTGGTTTGATCGATTGAATTTCGCATCGATTAACGAAGATTGGATTCTGGCAATTACTGGTGACTGTGTTCAACCAAGATGAATCAATTTGCTTAGACGAAGTAAGTGGATCTGCCTTTGCTCGCAACGGGTTTAATGCGATTTTCTACAGGGCTATTGGAGCGAAAGGTCGACTGTTAGATACTTCGAAGGTATGGCTACGAATTTCCAAGTTATGGCGAATAGTAAAGGTTGATTTTCGATCTATGTGACTGATGATGGTTGAGCTCGAGATGGAATTATTGATGTCATTTTGGAATTTTCGTCTGGAACTCTACTTCGATCGCAACTCAATGAAGACCTCAGGATTTCTCTCAGAATTTCATCTCACTTTTATTGGTTCAACTCGGAGCTTCTCCACTTCCCATGACACATCTGAGGACCATAGGTATTACTACCCACCGTACTCACATCATCACGAGAAACGGGTCGACTCAAATTATCATAATGAAATACAAATAAAGCATATAAATCATATCACGAATTATTTATCCAACAAAATTAACTATAATTAATTTTCCTGGCGACCATGCCATTTGGATTTCGATCATGATACCTTTGGGCCATTTCCAAATCGTTCATTGAAACATAACATAATCAATTTTGTCCAACTTTTCTCTATTTCCCCGGCCGTTTCAGCGAGAGCTTCGACTACCTTCACATTCGAAAAACCTCGACGTCATTCGATCATCATTCCCATGTCCTAGGTTGATAAACATTTTCCACAAATTTTTGGTTCGTCATTCATTCATGTCTTCTATTCCTCATTGGATCTTTTTAATTCCTTCAAAGTAATGTCTGACATTCATCGGCATTATGATCGGAACTTCCAGATAGCACCGTCGCCAGCCCCGTGAAGAAGAAAGAAGTCATCGATATTTGAAATAATAATTTATTAATCTAAATCGTCAAATTACTATTAGCTATATTACTATTACATCAATTATGCATATCATAACAAACAATCACAAATCATACCCTAAATTCCGAAATTGAATCCGTTAAGCTGAATCGGTTATAATCTATCTCACAATGTTTCCTTAAATTTTCGAATCCTAAATATCTCTTCTTCACAATCGATTCTAATAAACGTGCAGTAGTGGTTATTCGTCCTGGCTGAGTGAGTCTGTAAATTGCTGTATCAGTATAGATTTTGTAGAGTTCCTGTAGGGATTTTTGTAGTTATTTTTGTGATTATAAAACTAAAATTTTACCTGTAGTGATTTTTCTAGTGTTATTTAAATGATTTTTGCGTCTGTCTTATATATTAATTTTGGTCCAATCAGGACTGAGTTGTATTGTTTTTCTATATATTTTTGTTATTTTCTGATTTTTTAATTGTTTTTTTAAACATTATTTATTATTGTTTTATTATTATTGTTATTTTATTATTTTATTAAAAAAATTTTATATTTTCTTTTTGTAGATTCTCGTTATCTCTTATAGGTGTAATAGTTTTGTTTTAATTCTTCGTGCAAGTTTTGTTAATAATTTATTTATTTTGTGTTCGGATTTGGTTTTCCGTTTTCGAATTTTATTTTCCTAAATCTGATTTTATTAAATTATTTTCCCCTTTTGTTGGTTGTGGGTATTTTATACCTATTTCCTATAATTATATCCATTTCTAATGATTTTTATCTTGAAATTGTTTTGTTTTTCTTTTATTGCTTATTTCGGTTTCTCATGATTGATTCTTCTGTTTTTCTTTATTTTATAGTTGTTTTAATTTAATTCAGTTAGTGTTTCTCTTTCAGCTCTACCTTGTATTGCAACCTCGAGGTTTAGCCCAACACCATGATTCGTGCCCTCGTAGCCGGCAAATCTATAGAAGAAGCCGAAGACGAGCCGACCCCTCTTAGGAAACGTGGGAGGCCCCGGAAAACTGCTCCACGGAATTAACAATGACATTGTGATTTCAGTCCTTAATGGCTGCGACAATTAACATCTCTATTGCGATTATGCATTTTTAATAGTAGATTATTACATGTGTTGGGTTTTTAATGTACGTCGGTACTACGATCTGACTCCTTTGTGTTCTTTTCAAAATAAATAAACGACCCAACACAAAATCTTTATTAACACTGATGCAGTTACACTTTTTACACATTTTATTAGTTCACTCACACTTGATACAATCAAGTTTTGTCTGCACTTTTCAATTTGCCAACAAATCTCACGCAGGGATAGATCTTCCAACGGGAGATGTCCCTTTCTGGTACGTTCGATTTTTAAATTATTTATTTTCTACTAACTTTGATGTTTCCTTTTTCGCTCTCGCCAAACTACTATTTTCTTTTTTTCGACCAACTGGCAGTTTTGTTTTCTTGCCAGTTGCTTTTATATCCACCTGGTAATTGACTTTATTTTTGCAAATTAGTTTGGGTCTAACTTCCCCCCGGGCTTCCTCTTGGAGGTTTAATTCAATAAAAGGGAATTTACCCTTTTTCTTTGACGGCTCGCGTCACTTTTATTTTATTCGGCTAATTTAATTGCTTTACCAAAATTGGATTGTTAATTCAGGTTTTCTCAAATCGCTCGGGTTTTCCATTGTTTCGGGTTCTCCATTAGTTAATTAATTTTAATTAATTTTTATTTTTTGTAATTTATTCC
>CAUHTR010004950.1:0-32091 GCA_959609185.1 Schmidtea polychroa | reverse complement strand
NTTTTTTTATAGGAATTTTAATTTCTGTGTTGAGTTTCATATAGATAGTTTTTTAAATGAAAACTCAACCGTTAAACCTGTCTCTTATAAAAAGAAAATTTTTTTGTCTGAACATAATATTGTAAAGACTTATCCTAATTTTTCTAATTATATAGCAGCACCAACTTCAATTAAAAGATTTTTATTTAATCTTTCGCCTGAGCTTTCTGAAACAGTTTCTATTACAGACTGTAATCATAGAGAAAATAAAATTAATAAAATTATTTCTTCGTTGATTAAACAAGATAAATTCCCAAATTATCTGGTTAAATCAAAAATTAAATATCAAAAGGGTGAGTTTATATTGTTAGATTTGACAAACCCAAATATAACATCCAAGATAAATAACGATTTCACATCATCAACATTTTCCGAACTCTCTCGTACCCAAATGAAAACTCTCTACTCATCTTATCCTTCTCTTAAAGAGATTATGTTTGTTGAGAATCCTGACTCAAAGTCATCTTCAATTATTAAGTTGATTGAATCTTTAAAATCGATAATGGTTTCCTGAAGATATCTTTTTTGAAGGGGGTAATTCTTTCAATCTGATATTAAACACAAAGAACCAATATCATTTCCTGACATAATGTTTAATCTTGGGTTATTTGATCTAATAAACATGGCAAAAGATGATGTTGAATTAAAATCAATTTTGACTAAAAACAGATTGTCACTTTAAAATTGTTGAGATAGTATTTTATCTAAATTACTTGGGTTTGGTTGGATCCTTAAAATTTTCTCAAAATCAAACTTATTCTGATTATGTTGTCAACTATATTCGAAATTGTTGTTTATTAAATTCACTCTGTTCGCTTGAAGATCTTTCTCTTCTCTCGCTTGAAAATTTTTGAATGTTGGGCTTCTGAAATTATTCAAAGGATTCCAAACTCGTCTTTTTATTATACAAATTGTCAAGAAAAACTCTTGAAATTAAAACAATGGAAAATTTCTGGGGAAATTAAAAAGATCCATAACGTAATATCTCCAGAAACTATAAGCATGTGTTAATAGTTTTCTTGATCTTGTTGACGAAACATTTCCCAATAAATTTCAAAACAATAATATCCTTACTAAATTAATGGAAACAATTAATAATGAGAAATTAATAGATGACACATATGGCGTTAAAGCGAACGCGATTTATTTATTTTTTGTTGAGAGATACAAAGAAATTTATGGATAAAAACCAGAAAATTCCGCCTGTTTGAAACAAGTAATAAATATTGCACTCCAGAGATGTGCCAGCAAATTTCTCTAATAATAACTAAATTAAAATTGAATTGTTAACCAAATCAATGTAAAAGAAACAGCCGAAACCAATTGCGATATTGACAATCCAACTACCAACAATGATGTTTTGGACCCTATCGTTGTCGATAGAAGAAATCAACTGTATGAAATGTAATAACATCCTTGAAAAATTCATTTTGGCCAGAGAAGGAATGAATGTTAACATTTGTGAAAACTGTTTATTTGACGCCATTTCCACTGATCAATCAAATTCTAGTCAAGTCAATCCAATCCCTACAGAGACTATTGAAGAACCTTTCACAAAGAAATCTGCTACAAAATCGCGAACTACGACACTAAAAAAACAATCATCAAAGACCAAATGAAGATGTGTGCCTGCATCAGCTCAAGCGTCTGCCGTTCCCTCTAATGAGACTGATGCAGAGAGCACAATAGATAATTACTATTTACCAATTGACGATTTTGATCCTGAAATGTGGTTCTCTGATAATGATATTGATTGGTATCTTGAAAACCATATCGACAATCCAATGCATGGATACATCAAGTGCTTCATCGTTAATATTCTATGCTCGAATATTCAAGAATATTGTTGCAATTCCACAGTCAATTACTAATGCTGAAATGATTTTTTGTCCACCTTAATATAAACAATTCCCATTGGATTCTTTTTGTATACTGTAAGAAATCAAATTCATCTTACTTTATTGATCCAATTTTTAATAACAGAAATAATCTAATCAACAAACAAATGGCTCTTAAAATGAATATTGCACTAAACAGATTTTTCAACCTCAAGATAGCAGTGTCATATCATCCGCATACAAATCTTCAATATCAAAATAACAATTTTGACTGTGGTCCATTCACTTGCCGCTTATGCAGTGATAATCAGTAAAGATTGGAACAGCTTTCCTGATGGATTCATTGAAGAAATAAGACGAAATGTTCATCGATATCAGAAACACTTGGTCAATGGTTCACCAAATTTAATTGGAGGTGCTAAAAACAATTTAGATATGGCAACAATAATTTCAAGGAAGGCTATCGCTAAATCTAAAACTACAAATAATAATTTAAACATTACTAAAGTTCTCAACAACCAAGCGCCATGTGTGTCATCACTAATTGATAAATATTATAAAGAGAATTCTAAAATCTTGGTTTTATCTGCCAATTTAACATCCAATTTAATTGCTCAAAATGACTCTTTTATAGCCGACAATGTACCTTTAAACAATTTAAAGGAATCGATCACATTCTTGGTGTCATTCCAAAATTTAAAGATTGTGTCTTTTCATATACTCCAGTAAACTTAACCGTAGCTACATTTTTGATTTTAATTATAGAAATATTGATGAGAGATTGATTGAAATTGGTGAAAAGATGACCGATTATCTCAATCAATTTGTCTTAATCGAAAAATTAAATTCATAGCTGATCATCGAATCTCGCATCCTTCCTTTCACTCTAATGACAATCAATACTTTGCAAGTTCTTTTATTGTGTTTTTTGAGAAATTTGTCTTTGAAAGACTCTTGGATTATGATAAAGTATATGATACACTTGGTGAATTAAAATCTCAGTCGTGCATTGAAATTTCTCCCAACTTTAATTTAATCAACGGGAAAATAACTGATAAAATTATTAATGAATATTTTATGAACCTAAAATTATCGAATAATTATATTCTCCTAAACAGAACTTTGTCTGCTGCAATTTCAGATGATTGTACTCAATATTTAAATGATTTTTTAAACATTGAGGACATGATGAAGGCAAATGTAATCTTTGCAATAATTTCTCCTCCCAAGGCCCATGAATTGCTGTTGGTAATTGATTACGACACAGACGAACATTATTTTCTTAGTCCAGCGACCAATGATTTGAATGTGTTTTCTCAAGCTTTCTCTTATAACATTGTGCTCAAAATTAATGAGCTAAGACAAAGTAAAGGGCGTGCAATGACAATTGGCCACTGCCCACATGATATAAGAGGTTCTGGTTTATTTAGCAAAATATTAATTTGTGCATTTATCAGAAACTACACTCAAGATAAATCTCTTGAAAATATTAACTTGACTGAAATTTCTGAAATAATCAACTCTCTAGTTCCAATAGTTGATAATAATGACATTGTCAAAATTGAGAGACGTGGAAAATTGAAAATTGCTAATTCTTTGAAACTAACTTTGAAGCAACGCAAAGATAGAATTGATGAACTTTTAACTACATTGTCTAACTCTAATGTTGATGAAATTATCTCTACTATTCTGGCAAATATTCCTCATCTAGAAAATCTGCAGGATCAAGAATTTCGAGAGCCATATCTTGGGAAAAATCACAATAAACCTAAAAAATTCAACAATTCTACTGAATTTCTGAAAAATATGAAAAAGACTGTAAACAGAATTCTAGGTAATCAGAGCGAAAAAGCTGAACCACCATTTCAGGAAATTATAAACACTTTCACTCATCAAGATACTTTACCTGGAAGTTGGAACAACGTTTTAAACTTTAGTAAAATCTCGAAAAGCTTACTTGAATTAGAAATTACTACGCCAATGGAAATTCTTTCCAATCTTCAGGAAGCTGATAATTCTACGCCGGGACTTGATAATGTATATTATAAAGATCTTCTGTTACTTGATCCAGATTGTAAGCTTCTAGCGTTACTTTTCAACAAAATCATTCAACTGAAATCTATCCCTACAAGTTGGAAAACTTTTAAAACAATATTAATTCCGAAACCTGATAAAAATGACCAATACCATAAAGTATCTTCATGGCGACCAATCGCATTACTGTCAGTGATTTACAAAGTTTTTGCTTCAGTTCTTGCAACTCGTCTTAGTTTATGGATTAAAGAAAATAATCTGCTGCATATTGGCCAAAAGGGTGGCTCAGAATACGAAGGATGTATTGAACACAACTCAATTCTCTCTGCGATTGTCGAGCATTCAAAATATAGTAAATCTTCACCTTTAGCAATAGCCTGGCTTGACATCAAAGACGCTTTCGGAAGTGTTCCACACGAATACATGTGGACATTGTTAAGACATATGAACGTTGGTGAAAACTTTGTGAATATCCTGAAATTACTTTATACAGATACGAGCTCGTTTTATCGCTGCAACAAAATGCAGACACCGAATATTCCGATAAAGAAAGGTGTAAAACAGGGCTGCCCGATCTCTATGATTCTGTTTGCAATAGCTATTAATCCGGTTCTTGAAGCTATTACCGCATCTAACATTACACCTTTTATGATAGGCTCTTCTCAAGTACAAGTGTTAGCTTATGCTGATGACATTGCACTTATTGCAACTAGCTCAACTGACCTCCAAAAGCTAATTGATGTAGCTGTAAAAACTGCCAATAATATTGGATTTGAATATCGCCCTGAAAAATGTGCATATATACAATACCCAAAACTAGAAACGGTCAGTGAAATCGTTGTCAACAATGATTTAATTAAAAAACTTGCTGGTAATGAATTTTACCAATATTTAGGAGTGCCAATAGGTGATAATAACGATCAAAGTCCCTATGAAATCGTCAGCCAAGTCATTGAAGATACTAAAAAGATTGCAAACTCTGATCTTTATGGTTGGCAAAAGCTCAAAGCTTATAAAATCTTCCTGCATTCGCGCCTTATTTTCCCATTTAGAACTAGGGAAATTAAAACTAGTTCATTAACAGCTCCTAGTAGTAACTCAAGGATAAATGTAAATAGTACTAGCCAATTGAGGAGCCATTTGAGGAAAATATTAAATTTACCAAACCACTCTGAAATAAGTTATTTCTATAATGCCACTGAAAATGGTGGAGCTGGCTGTATTGACCTTCTGATGAGTATCACACACAGTCGATTGTTTACTTTTTCCGTTTACTAACATCAACTTGCGACTACTCAAAAAAGATAAACACTTTTTCACTCTTGTCTGTGACAAGTCCAAGACTCGGAATCAAAGAACCAACTCTCAGTCAAAGCTTGGAATGGGTTAATGGAAAAGAAAGCAAATTAAATCATGGTGGTAGTAAAAGTCGCTTCTACCGATTGCGTGCATCAATTGCATATTTCAATCGAGTTCACAACATTAAAATTTCGTTCGAAACTTTCAAACAAAATCCTTCGATTCGACTCACTACTTCATTAACTGGCACTCGCATATTATTACCAAAATTGAGAAAAGCATTATCAAAGATTCTCCATTCTGCTCTTCAAGATTCGTATCTCGAAAAGTGGGAGAAGAGTAATCAAAGTAATCTAATTGTGTCTGCTCTCAAACTTTGTCCATTTGTCAACAAACTAATTTTCCGTAGTGACTTGACAGACTTTGAATGGAATTTCATTCATCGAGCTCGAACAAATACACTCTCTACATTTGCTAAGCCACATAAAACTGGCGAAGACCGCCTTTGTCGTAGATGTAAATCTGAAGATGAGACAATTTTACATGTACTCCAAACTTGTAGAATCAATCAATCATTAGCAACAAATCGACATAATGCTTGCTTAGAAAAAATTAAAGATGCGCTTAAAAATCCTGAACTCTTGGTTGTCATTGATCACAAATGTTCTCTTGTACCGACTTCCAACGAACGGGTTGATCTTTTAATAACCAATACCGAGAGAAAAACGATTTTACTAGTAGACATGAAATGTCCAATTGATTCTGTAATTAATTTTGAGCGAGTCGACAAATTAAATTTGGAAAAATATGATAAATTAAAAACAGATATACAAACAGTTAAACCTGATTACAAAGTTGAATTGTTCACATGCATCATAGGTTCCTTGGGATCAATTGAACCAAAAACTTCTGATCTTTTATTAAAAATGGGAATTCCACAAACAAAAATCAAAGGTTTGATGAAGGAATGTGCAATAAGTAACATTGCACACTCGGCAAAGATTTGGTATTTTCATTGTAATGGAAAGCTTCCGAATTTTGCATAATTAAAATAAATTGGTTTTCAACTTAGACAAATAATTAAATTTAAAACTTTATTAATTTGATTATTTAAACAAACTAAATTTATACTTCATTAAAAAAAATAAACTAATTATTGGAGAAACTTTCATTTTTTGGAGATAAATATTCTGCGACAGAGCAAATTTATTAATTTAGAACTTCAATCTACCAAAGACAAGTCGCAATGCCGGAGGATGAAATCCGATGAAATTGATCAGAGATTCCAGCAGATGAGGCAAATATGTGAATATTTGCTTATGGACAACTCCATGTAGAGCTGATTATCTGTTAAAACAATATTCAAATTTGTTATATTTAATAAATGTTTTATTAGCGCGTCAGTCTCATAATCTGAAGGTCGTGAGTTCGATCCTCACTCGGGGCATAATGTTTTGGATTTTTTCAAAAATTTTCAATTTAGCTATTCTTAGTTCTACAAAGCAATTCGTTTTCAAAACCCAACTTTTCTACATCATTTCGACAATAAATCATCAATATTTTGACTTGAATAAAATAAAATGAACAAGTAAAGAAAAGTGAAAATCAACTTAACGCCTCGATAGCGCAGTAGGTAGCGCGTCAGTCTCATAATCTGAAGGTCGTGAGTTCGATCCTCACTCGGGGCATAATGTTTTGGATTTTTTCAAAAATTTTCAATTTTGCTATTCTTAGTTCTACAAAGCAATTCGATTTCAAAACCCAACTTTTCTACATCATTTCGACAATAAATCATCAATATTTTGACATGAATAAAATAAAATGAACAAGTAAAGAAAAGTGAAAATCAACTTAACGCCTCGATAGCGCAGTAGGTAGCGCGTCAGTCTCATAATCTGAAGGTCGTGAGTTCGATCCTCACTCGGGGCATAATGTTTTGGATTTTTTCAAAAATTTTCAATTTTGCTATTCTTAGTTCTACAAAGCAATTCGTTTTCAAAACCCAACTTTTCTACATCATTTCGACAATAAATCATCAATATTTTGACTTGAATAAAATAAAATGAACAAGTAAAGAAAAGTGAAAATCAACTTAACGCCTCGATAGCGCAGTAGGTAGCGCGTCAGTCTCATAATCTGAAGGTCGTGAGTTCGATCCTCACTCGGGGCATAATGTTTTGGATTTTTTCAAAAATTTTCAATTTAGCTATTCTTAGTTCTACAAAGCAATTCGTTTCCAAAACCCAACTTTTCTACATCATTTCGACAATAAATCATCAATATTTTGACTTGAATAAAATAAAATGAACAAGTAAAGAAAAGTGAAAATCAACTTAACGCCTCGATAGCGCAGTAGGTAGCGCGTCAGTCTCATAATCTGAAGGTCGTGAGTTCGATCCTCACTCGGGGCATAATGTTTTGGATTTTTTCAAAAATTTTCAATTTTGCTATTCTTAGTTCTACAAAGCAATTCGTTTTCAAAACCCAACTTTTCTACATCATTTCGACAATAAATCATCAATATTTTGACTTGAATAAAATAAAATGAACAAGTAAAGAAAAGTGAAAATCAACTTAACGCCTCGATAGCGCAGTAGGTAGCGCGTCAGTCTCATAATCTGAAGGTCGTGAGTTCGATCCTCACTCGGGGCATAATGTTTTGGATTTTTTCAAAAATTTTCAATTTTGCTATTCTTAGTTCTACAAAGCAATTCGTTTTCAAAACCCAACTTTTCTACATCATTTCGACAATAAATCATCAATATTTTGACTTGAATAAAATAAAATGAACAAGTAAAGAAAGTGAAAATCAACTTAACGCCTCGATAGCGCAGTAGGTAGCGCGTCAGTCTCATAATCTGAAGGTCGTGAGTTCGATCCTCACTCGGGGCATAATGTTTTGGATTTTTTCAAAAATTTTCAATTTTGCTATTCTTAGTTCTACAAAGCAATTCGATTTCAAAACCCAACTTTTCTACATCATTTCGACAATAAATCATCAATATTTTGACTTGAATAAAATAAAATGAACAAGTAAAGAAAAGTGAAAATCAACTTAACGCCTCGATAGCGCAGTAGGTAGCGCGTCAGTCTCATAATCTGAAGGTCGTGAGTTCGATCCTCACTCGGGGCATAATGTTTTGGATTTTTTCAAAAATTTTCAATTTTGCTATTCTTAGTTCTACAAAGCAATTCGTTTTCAAAACCCAACTTTTCTACATCATTTCGACAATAAATCATCAATATTTTGACTTGAATAAAATAAAATGAACAAGTAAAGAAAAGTGAAAATCAACTTAACGCCTCGATAGCG
Source organism: Schmidtea polychroa (assembly GCA_959609185.1). NCBI lineage: Eukaryota > Metazoa > Platyhelminthes > Tricladida > Dugesiidae > Schmidtea > Schmidtea polychroa. The sequence continues at coordinate 23,568 of CAUHTR010004950.1, read as the reverse complement.
CAGTAGGTAGCGCGTCAGTCTCATAATCTGAAGGTCGTGAGTTCGATCCTCACTCGGGGCATAATGTTTTGGATTTTTTCAAAAATTTTCAATTTTGCTATTCTTAGTTCTACAAGCAATTCGATTTCAAAACCCAACTTTTCTACATCATTTCGACAATAAATCATCAATATTTTGACTTGAATAAAATAAAATGAACAAGTAAAGAAAAGTGAAAATCAACTTAACGCCTCGATAGCGCAGTAGGTAGCGCGTCAGTCTCATAATCTGAAGGTCGTGAGTTCGATCCTCACTCGGGGCATAATGTTTTGGATTTTTTTCAAAAATTTTCAATTTTGCTATTCTTAGTTCTACAAAGCAATTCGTTTTCAAACCCAACTTTTCTACATCATTTCGACAATAGATCATCAATATTTTGACTTGAATAAAATAAAATGAACAAGTAAAGAAAAGTGAAAATCAACTTAACGCCTCGATAGCGCAGTAGGTAGCCCGTCAGTCTCATAATCTGAAGGTCGTGAGTTCGATCCTCACTCGGGGCATAATGTTTTGGATTTTTTCAAAAATTTCAATTTTGCTATTCTTAGTTCTACAAAGCAATTCGTTTTCAAAACCCAACTTTTCTACATCATTTCGACAATAAATCATCAATATTTTGACTTGAATAAAATAAAATGAACAAGTAAAGAAAAGTGAAAATCAACTTAACGCCTCGATAGCGCAGTAGGTAGCGCGTCAGTCTCATAATCTGAAGGTCGTGAGTTCGATCCTCACTCGGGGCATAATGTTTTGGATTTTTTCAAAAATTTTCAATTTTGCTATTCTTAGTTCTACAAAGCAATTCGTTTTCAAAACCCAACTTTTCTACATCATTTCGACAATAAATCATCAATATTTTGACTTGAATAAAATAAAATGAACAAGTAAAGAAAAGTGAAAATAAACTTAACGCCTCGATAGCGCAGTAGGTAGCGCGTCAGTCTCATAATCTGAAGGTCGTGAGTTCGATCCTCACTCGGGGCATAATGTTTTGGATTTTTTCAAAATTTTCAATTTTGCTATTCTTAGTTCTACAAAGCAATTCGTTTTCAAAACCCAACTTTTCTACATCATTTCGACAATAAATCATCAATATTTTGACTTGAATAAAATAAAATGAACAAGTAAAGAAAAGTGAAAATCAACTTAACGCCTCGATAGCGCAGTAGGTAGCGCGTCAGTCTCATAATCTGAAGGTCGTGAGTTCGATCCTCACTCGGGGCATAATGTTTTGGATTTTTTCAAAAATTTTCAATTTTGCTATTCTTAGTTCTACAAAGCAATTCGTTTTCAAAACCCAACTTTTCTACATCATTTCGACAATAAATCATCAATATTTTGACTTGAATAAAATAAAATGAACAAGTAAAGAAAAGTGAAAATCAACTTAACGCCTCGATAGCGCAGTAGGTAGCGCGTCAGTCTCATAATCTGAAGGTCGTGAGTTCGATCCTCACTCGGGGCATAATGTTTTGGATTTTTTTCAAAAATTTTCAATTTAGCTATTCTTAGTTCTACAAAGCAATTCGTTTTCAAAACCCAACTTTTCTACATCATTTCGACAATAAATCATCAATATTTTGACTTGAATAAAATAAAATGAACAAGTAAAGAAAAGTGAAAATCAACTTAACGCCTCGATAGCGCAGTAGGTAGCGCGTCAGTCTCATAATCTGAAGGTCGTGAGTTCGATCCTCACTCGGGGCATAATGTTTTGGATTTTTTCAAAAATTTTCAATTTTGCTATTCTTAGTTCTACAAAGCAATTCGATTTCAAAACCCAACTTTTCTACATCATTTCGACAATAAATCATCAATATTTTGACATGAATAAAATAAAATGAACAAGTAAAGAGAAGTGAAAATCAACTTAACGCCTCGATAGCGCAGTAGGTAGCGCGTCAGTCTCATAATCTGAAGGTCGTGAGTTCGATCCTCACTCGGGGCATAATGTTTTGGATTTTTTCAAAAATTTTCAATTTTGCTATTCTTAGTTCTACAAAGCAATTCGTTTCCAAAACCCAACTTTTCTACATCATTTCGACAATAAATCATCAATATTTTGACTTGAATAAAATAAAATGAAAAAGTATAAAAAGTGAAAATCAACTAAACGCCTCGATAGCGCAGTAGGTAGCGCGTCAGTCTCATAATCTGAAGGTCGTGAGTTCGATCCTCACTCGGGGCATAATGTTTTGGATTTTTTCAAAAATTTTCAATTTTGCTATTCTTAGTTCTACAAAGCAATTCGTTTCCAAAACCCAACTTTTCTACATCATTTCGACAATAAATCATCAATATTTTGACTTGAATAAAATAAAATGAACAAGTAAAGAAAAGTGAAAATCAACTTAACGCCTCGATAGCGCAGTAGGTAGCGCGTCAGTCTCATAATCTGAAGGTCGTGAGTTCGATCCTCACTCGGGGCATAATGTTTTGGATTTTTTCAAAAATTTTCAATTTAGCTATTCTTAGTTCTACAAAGCAATTCGTTTTCAAAACCCAACTTTTCTACATCATTTCGACAATAAATCATCAATATTTTGACTTGAATAAAATAAAATGAACAAGTAAAGAAAAGTGAAAATCAACTTAACGCCTCGATAGCGCAGTAGGTAGCGCGTCAGTCTCATAATCTGAAGGTCGTGAGTTCGATCCTCACTCGGGGCATAATGTTTTGGATTTTTTCAAAAATTTTCAATTTTGCTATTCTTAGTTCTACAAAGCAATTCGTTTTCAAAACCCAACTTTTCTACATCATTTCGACAATAAATCATCAATATTTTGACTTGAATAAAATAAAATGAACAAGTAAAGAAAAGTGAAAATCAACTTAAGGCCTCGATAGCGCAGTAGGTAGCGCGTCAGTCTCATAATCTGAAGGTCGTGAGTTCGATCCTCACTCGGGGCATAATGTTTTGGATTTTTTCAAAAATTTTCAATTTAGCTATTCTTAGTTCTACAAAGCAATTCGTTTCCAAAACCCAACTTTTCTACATCATTTCGACAATAAATCATCAATATTTTGACTTGAATAAAATAAAATGAACAAGTAAAGAAAAGTGAAAATCAACTTAACGCCTCGATAGCGCAGTAGGTAGCGCGTCAGTCTCATAATCTGAAGGTCGTGAGTTCGATCCTCACTCGGGGCATAATGTTTTGGATTTTTTCAAAAATTTTTCAATTTTGCTATTCTTAGTTCTACAAAGCAATTCGTTTTCAAAACCCAACTTTTCTACATCATTTCGACAATAAATCATCAATATTTTGACTTGAATAAAATAAAATGAACAAGTAAAGAAAAGTGAAAATCAACTTAACGCCTCGATAGCGCAGTAGGTAGCGCGTCAGTCTCATAATCTGAAGGTCGTGAGTTCGATCCTCACTCGGGGCATAATGTTTTGGATTTTTTCAAAAATTTTCAATTTTGCTATTCTTAGTTCTACAAAGCAATTCGTTTTCAAAACCCAACTTTTCTACATCATTTCGACAATAAATCATCAATATTTTGACTTGAATAAAATAAAATGAACAAGTAAAGAAAAGTGAAAATCAACTTAACGCCTCGATAGCGCAGTAGGTAGCGCGTCAGTCTCATAATCTGAAGGTCGTGAGTTCGATCCTCACTCGGGCATAATGTTTTGGATTTTTTCAAAAATTTTCAATTTTGCTATTCTTAGTTCTACAAAGCAATTCGATTTCAAAACCCAACTTTTCTACATCATTTCGACAATAAATCATCAATATTTTGACTTGAATAAAATAAATGAACAAGTAAGAAAAGTGAAAATCAACTTAACGCCTCGATAGCGCAGTAGGTAGCGCGTCAGTCTCATAATCTGAAGGTCGTGAGTTCGATCCTCACTCGGGGCATAATGTTTTGGATTTTTTCAAAAATTTTCAATTTTGCTATTCTTAGTTCTACAAAGCAATTCGTTTCCAAAACCCAACTTTTCTACATCATTTCGACAATAAATCATCAATATTTTGACTTGAATAAAATAAAATGAACAAGTAAAGAAAAGTGAAAATCAACTTAACGCCTCGATAGCGCAGTAGGTAGCGCGTCAGTCTCATAATCTGAAGGTCGTGAGTTCGATCCTCACTCGGGGCATAATGTTTTGGATTTTTTCAAAAATTTTCAATTTTGCTATTCTTAGTTCTACAAAGCAATTCGATTTCAAAACCCAACTTTTCTACATCATTTCGACAATAAATCATCAATATTTTGACTTGAATAAAATAAAATGAACAAGTAAAGAAAAGTGAAAATCAACTTAACGCCTCGATAGCGCAGTAGGTAGCGCGTCAGTCTCATAATCTGAAGGTCGTGAGTTCGATCCTCACTCGGGGCATAATGTTTTGGATTTTTTCAAAAATTTTCAATTTGCTATTCTTAGTTCTACAAAGCAATTCGTTTTCAAAACCCAACTTTTCTACATCATTTCGACAATAAATCATCAATATTTTGACTTGAATAAAATAAAATGAACAAGTAAAGAAAAGTGAAAATCAACTTAACGCCTCGATAGCGCAGTAGGTAGCGCGTCAGTCTCATAGTCTGAAGGTCGTGAGTTCGATCCTCACTCGGGCATAATGTTTTGGATTTTTTCAAAAATTTTCAATTTTGCTATTCTTAGTTCTACAAAGCAATTCGTTTTCAAAACCCAACTTTTCTACATCATTTCGACAATAAATCATCAATATTTTGACTTGAATAAAATAAAATGAACAAGTAAAGAAAAGTGAAAATCAACTTAACGCCTCGATAGCGCAGTAGGTAGCGCGTCAGTCTCATAATCTGAAGGTCGTGAGTTCGATCCTCACTCGGGGCATAATGTTTTGGATTTTTTCAAAAATTTTCAATTTTGCTATTCTTAGTTCTACAAAGCAATTCGTTTTCAAAACCCAACTTTTCTACATCATTTCGACAATAAATCATCAATATTTTGACTTGAATAAAATAAAATGAACAAGTAAAGAAAAGTGAAAATCAACTTAACGCCTCGATAGCGCAGTAGGTAGCGCGTCAGTCTCATAATCTGAAGGTCGTGAGTTCGATCCTCACTCGGGGCATAATGTTTTGGATTTTTTCAAAAATTTTCAATTTTGCTATTCTTAGTTCTACAAAGCAATTCGTTTTCAAAACCCAACTTTTCTACATCATTTCGACAATAAATCATCAATATTTTGACTTGAATAAATAAAATGAACAAGTAAAGAAAAGTGAAAATCAACTTAACGCCTCGATAGCGCAGTAGGTAGCGCGTCAGTCTCATAATCTGAAGGTCGTGAGTTCGATCCTCACTCGGGGCATAATGTTTTGGATTTTTTCAAAAATTTTCAATTTAGCTATTCTTAGTTCTACAAAGCAATTCGTTTTCAAAACCCAACTTTTCTACATCATTTCGACAATAAATCATCAATATTTTGACTTGAATAAAATAAAATGACTAACGAGGAAAACAAGATGATGCAATCGCCTTATGCAATGCATCAACAAGATATGCACGCTGGAGTTCAATCAACGACTGCAGATGGATTATGTAATTATGCAATTGATATGAAGAAACTTCAGAAATTATTCCAATTTCAATTCCAATCAAATCAGGCTCTTTTGGATTTCTTCAGTCAATTCAAAGCTGGATTTAATATGCCTTCCATGGAGAATTCAATGAACAATGTCCTTCCAAACAAGCCGGAAAATCAGTTTCAGAATTTCGAGAAACGTTTGGATTTAATGGAGATTTCATTCTCAAAGATGCTTGAAAGGTTAGAGTGTTTATCTTTAAATTTTTAAAGTTTCTTTAATAATTTAAATAATTTTGATAAATTTTCTTTAAATAAAGATTTTTTCCATTTAAAGATAATAAAATTAATGAAATTTCAAATTTAGATAATTGTAATTTAATAATTCATCAAATGTCAATAAGGATTTTAATATAGAGTTTGATAAATTTCCTTTAAATAAAAATTCTTGTAATGTTAATAATTCGCTTTCTGATAAAAATCTTAATATTAATGTGAATAACGATTTAAATAAGGATAGTCAAAATTTCGATAATTTTAAAATTTCAATAAATAATAATACACGTTTTGACAATCCTAAAGTGTTTGTTTCCAAACCGAAAATAAGTAATAAAAGTTTTGATTATAAGACTTTTATTCGTATTTTAACAAAAAAAGAGCGAAAACAGCTCTATAATAAGTTTCCAACTTTGATTCCTTTAACTAAAACTAAGGAATCAAAGAATAAATATTTAAAATTAAATAAATTTTTATCTGGTGAGGAATTTAATGCCAATCCTTTAGGTTTAGATAATTTTAAATGTTTTTTTTATAGGAATTTTAATTTCTGTGTTGAGTTTCATATAGATAGTTTTTTAAATGAAAACTCAACCGTTAAACCTGTCTCTTATAAAAAGAAAATTTTTTTGTCTGAACATAATATTGTAAAGACTTATCCTAATTTTTCTAATTATATAGCAGCACCAACTTCAATTAAAAGATTTTTATTTAATCTTTCGCCTGAGCTTTCTGAAACAGTTTCTATTACAGACTGTAATCATAGAGAAAATAAAATTAATAAAATTATTTCTTCGTTGATTAAACAAGATAAATTCCCAAATTATCTGGTTAAATCAAAAATTAAATATCAAAAGGGTGAGTTTATATTGTTAGATTTGACAAACCCAAATATAACATCCAAGATAAATAACGATTTCACATCATCAACATTTTCCGAACTCTCTCGTACCCAAATGAAAACTCTCTACTCATCTTATCCTTCTCTTAAAGAGATTATGTTTGTTGAGAATCCTGACTCAACAACATCTTCAATGATTAAGTTGATTGAATCTTTGAAAATCAATAATGTGTTTCCTGAAGATATCTTTTTTGAAGGGGGTAAATTCATTCAATCTGATATTAAACACAAAGAACCCAATTCATTTCCTGACATAATGTTTAATCTTGGGTTATTTGATCTAATAAACATGGCAAAAGATGATGTTGAATTAAAATCAATTTTGACTAAAACAGATTGTCACTTTAAAATTGTTGAGATAGTATTTTATCTAAATTACTTGGGTTTGGTTGGATCCTTAAAATTTTCTCAAAATCAAACTTATTCTGATTATGTTGTCAACTATATTCGAAATTGTTGTTTATTAAATTCACTCTGTTCGCTTGAAGATCTTTCTCTTCTCTCGCTTGAAAATTTTGAATGTTGGGCTTCTGAAATTATTCAAAGGATTCCAAACTCGTCTTTTTATTATACAAATTGTCAAGAAAAGCTCTTGAAATTAAAACAATGGAAAATTTCTGGGGAAATTAAAAAGATCCATAACGTAATATCTCCAGAAACAATAGCATGTGTTAATAGTTTTCTTGATCTTGTTGACGAAACCTTTCCCAATAAATTTCAAAACAATAATATCCTTACTAAATTAATGGAAACAATTAATAATGAGAAATTAATAGATGACACATATGGCGTTAAAGCGAAGCGATTTATTTATTTTTTGTTGAGAGATACAAAGAAATTTAAGGATAAAAACCAGAAATTCCGTCTGTTTGAAACAAGCAATAAATATTGCACTCCAGAGATGTGCCAGCAAATTTCTCTAATAATAACTAAATTAAAATTAATTGTTAACCAAATCAATGTAACAGAAACAGCCGAAACCAATTGCGATATTGACAATCAAACTACCAACAGTAATGTTATGGACCCTATCGTTGTCATTGAAGAAATCAAATGTATGAAACAAGCAATAAATATTGCACTCCAGAGATGTGCCAGCAAATTTCTCTAATAATAACTAAATTAAAATTAATTGTTAACCAAATCAATGTAACAGAAACAGCCGAAACCAATTGCGATATTGACAATCAAACTACCAACAGTAATGTTATGGACCCTATCGTTGTCATTGAAGAAATCAACTGTATGAAATGTAATAACATCCTTGAAAAATTCATTTTGGTCAGAGAAGGAATGAATGTTAACATTTGTGAAAACTGTTTATTTGACGCCATTTCCACTGATCAATCAAATTCTAGTCAAGTCAATCCTATCCCTACAGAGACTATTGAAGAACCTATCACAAAGAAATCTGCTACAAAATTGCGAACTACGACACTAAAAAAACAATCATCAAAGACCAAATGAAGATGTGTGCCTGCATCAGCTCAAGCGTCTGCCGTTCCCTCTAATGAGACTGATGCAGAGAGCACAATAGATAATTACTATTTACCAATTGACGATTTTGATCCTGAAATGTGGTTCTCTGATAATGATATTGATTGGTATCTTGAAAACCATATCGACAATCCAATGCATGGATACATCAAGTGCTTCATCGTTAATATTCTATGCTCGAATATTCAAGAAATTGTTGCAATTCCACAGTCAATTACTAATGCTGAAATGATTTTTTGTCCACTTAATATAAACAATTCCCATTGGATTCTTTTTGTATACTGTAAGAAATCAAATTCATCTTACTTTATTGATCCAATTTTTAATAACAGAAATAATCTAATCAACAAACAAATGGCTCTTAAAATGAATATTGCACTAAACAGATTTTTCAACCTCAAGATAGCAGTGTCATATCATCCGCATACAAATCTTCAATATCAAAATAACAATTTTGACTGTGGTCCATTCACTTGCGCTTATGCAGTGATAATCAGTAAAGATTGGAACAGCTTTCCTGATGGATTCATTGAAGAAATAAGACGAAATGTTCATCGATATCAGAAACACTTGGTCAATGGTTCACCAAATTTAATTGGAGGTGCTAAAAACAATTTAGATATGGCAACAATAAATTTCAAGAAGGCTATCGCTAAATCTAAAACTACAAATAATAATTTAAACATTACTAAAGTTCTCAACAACCAAGCGCCATGTGTGTCATCACTAATTGATAAATATTATAAAGAGAATTCTAAAATCTTGGTTTTATCTGCCAATTTAACATCCAATTTAATTGCGCAAAATGACTCTTTTATAGCCGACAATGTCACCTTTAAACAATTTAAAGGAATCGATCACATTCTTGGTGTCATTCCAAAATTTAAAGATTGGTGTCTTTTCATATACTCCAGTAAACTTAACCGTAGCTACATTTTTGATTTTAATTATAGAAATATTGATGAGAGATTGATTGAAATTGGTGAAAAGATGACCGATTATCTCAATCAATTTTGTCTTAATCGAAAAATTAAATTCATAGCTGATCATCGAATCTCGCATCCTTCCTTTCACTCTAATGACAATCAATACTTTGCAAGTTCTTTTATTGTGTTTTTTGAGAAATTTGTCTTTGAAAGACTCTTGGATTATGATAAAGTATATGATACACTTGGTGAATTAAAATCTCAGTCGTGCATTGAAATTTCTCCCAACTTTAATTTAATCAACGGGAAAATAACTGATAAAATTATTAATGAATATTTTATGAACCTAAAATTATCGAATAATTATATTCTCCTAAACAGAACTTTGTCTGCTGCAATTTCAGATGATTGTACTCAATATTTAAATGATTTTTTAAACATTGAGGACATGATGAAGGCAAATGTAATCTTTGCAATAATTTCTCCTCCCAAGGCCCATGAATTGCTGTTGGTAATTGATTACGACACAGACGAACATTATTTTCTTAGTCCAGCGACCAATGATTTGAATGTGTTTTCTCAAGCTTTCTCTTATAACATTGTGCTCAAAATTAATGAGCTAAGACAAAGTAAAGGGCGTGCAATGACAATTGGCCACTGCCCACATGATATAAGAGGTTCTGGTTTATTTAGCAAAATATTAATTTGTGCATTTATCAGAAACTACACTCAAGATAAATCTCTTGAAAATATTAACTTGACTGAAATTTCTGAAATAATCAACTCTCTAGTTCCAATAGTTGATAATAATGACATTGTCAAAATTGAGAGACGTGGAAAATTGAAAATTGCTAATTCTTTGAACTAACTTTGAAGCAACGCAAAGATAGAATTGATGAACTTTTAACTACATTGTCTAACTCTAATGTTGATGAAATTATCTCTACTATTCTGGCAAATATTCCTCATCTAGAAAATCTGCAGGATCAAGAATTTCGAGAGCCATATCTTGGGAAAAATCACAATAAACCTAAAAAATTCAACAATTCTACTGAATTTCTGAAAAATATGAAAAAGACTGTAAACAGAATTCTAGGTAATCAGAGCGAAAAAAGCTGAACCACCATTTCAGGAAATTATAAAACACTTTCACTCATCAAGATACTTTACCTGGAAGTTGGAACAACGTTTTAAACTTTAGTAAAATCTCGAAAAGCTTACTTGAATTAGAAATTACTACGCCAATGGAAATTCTTTCCAAACTTCAGGAAGCTGATAATTCTACGCCGGGACTTGATAATGTATATTATAAAGATCTTCTGTTACTTGATCCAGATTGTAAGCTTCTAGCGTTACTTTTCAACAAAATCATTCAACTGAAATCTATCCCTACAAGTTGGAAAACTTTTAAAACAATATTAATTCCGAAACCTGATAAAAATGACCAATACCATAAAGTATCTTCATGGCGACCAATCGCATTACTGTCAGTGATTTACAAAGTTTTTGCTTCAGTTCTTGCAACTCGTCTTAGTTTATGGATTAAAGAAAATAATCTGCTGCATATTGGCCAAAAGGGTGGCTCAGAATACGAAGGATGTATTGAACACAACTCAATTCTCTCTGCGATTGTCGAGCATTCAAAATATAGTAAATCTTCACCTTTAGCAATAGCCTGGCTTGACATCAAAGACGCTTTCGGAAGTGTTCCACACGAATACATGTGGACATTGTTAAGACATATGAACGTTGGTGAAAACTTTGTGAATATCCTGAAATTACTTTATACAGATACGAGCTCGTTTTATCGCTGCAACAAAATGCAGACACCGAATATTCCGATAAAGAAAGGTGTAAAAACAGGGCTGCCCGATCTCTATGATTCTGTTTGCAATAGCTATTAATCCGGTTCTTGAAGCTATTACCGCATCTAACATTACACCTTTTATGATAGGCTCTTCTCAAGTACAAGTGTTAGCTTATGCTGATGACATTGCACTTATTGCAACTAGCTCAACTGACCTCCAAAAGCTAATTGATGTAGCTGTAAAAACTGCCAATAATATTGGATTTGAATATCGCCCTGAAAAATGTGCATATATACAATACCCAAAACTAGAAACGGTCAGTGAAATCGTTGTCAACAATGATTTAATTAAAAAACTTGCTGGTAATGAATTTTACCAATATTTAGGAGTGCCAATAGGTGATAATAACGATCAAAGTCCCTATGAAATCGTCAGCCAAGTCATTGAAGATACTAAAAGATTGCAAACTCTGATCTTTATGGTTGGCAAAAGCTCAAAGCTTATAAAATCTTCCTGCATTCGCGCCTTATTTTCCCATTTAGAACTAGGGAAATTAAAACTAGTTCATTAACAGCTCCTAGTAGTAACTCAAGGATAAATGTAAATAGTACTAGCCAATTGAGGAGCCATTTGAGGAAAATATTAAATTTACCAAACCACTCTGAAATAAGTTATTTCTATAATGCCACTGAAAATGGTGGAGCTGGCTGTATTGACCTTCTTGATGAGTATCACACACAGTCGATTGTTTACTTTTTCCGTTTACTAACATCAACTTGCGACTACTCAAAAAAGATAAACACTTTTTCACTCTTGTCTGTGACAAGTCCAAGACTCGGAATCAAAGAACCAACTCTCAGTCAAAGCTTGGAATGGGTTAATGGAAAAGAAAGCAAATTAAATCATGGTGGTAGTAAAACTCGCTTCTACCGATTGCGTGCATCAATTGCATATTTCAATCGAGTTCACAACATTAAAATTTCGTTCGAAACTTTCAAACAAAATCCTTCGATTCGACTCACTACTTCATTAACTGGCACTCGCATATTATTACCAAAATTGAGAAAAGCATTATCAAAGATTCTCCATTCTGCTCTTCAAGATTCGTATCTCGAAAAGTGGGAGAAGAGTAATCAAAGTAATCTAATTGTGTCTGCTCTCAAACTTTGTCCATTTGTCAACAAACTAATTTTCCGTAGTGACTTGACAGACTTTGAATGGAATTTCATTCATCGAGCTCGAACAAATACACTCTCTACATTTGCTAAGCCACATAAAACTGGCGAAGACCGCCTTTGTCGTAGATGTAAATCTGAAGATGAGACAATTTTACATGTACTCCAAACTTGTAGAATCAATCAATCATTAGCAACAAATCGACATAATGCTTGCTTAGAAAAAATTAAAGATGCGCTTAAAAATCCTGAACTCTTGGTTGTCATTGATCACAAATGTTCTCTTGTACCGACTTCCAACGAACGGGTTGATCTTTTAATAACCAATACCGAGAGAAAAACGATTTTACTAGTAGACATGAAATGTCCAATTGATTCTGTAATTAATTTTGAGCGAGTCGACAAATTAAATTTGGAAAAATATGATAAATTAAAAACAGATATACAAACAGTTAAACCTGATTACAAAGTTGAATTGTTCACATGCATCATAGGTTCCTTGGGATCAATTGAACCAAAAACTTCTGATCTTTTATTAAAAATGGGAATTCCACAAACAAAAATCAAAGGTTTGATGAAGGAATGTGCAATAAGTAACATTGCACACTCGGCAAAGATTTGGTATTTTCATTGTAATGGAAAGCTTCCGAATTTTGCATAATTAAAATAAATTGGTTTTCAACTTAGACAAATAATTAAATTTAAAACTTTTATTAATTTGATTATTTAAACAAACTAAATTTATACTTCATTAAAAAAAATAAACTAATTATTGGAGAAACTTTCATTTTTTGGAGATAAATATTCTGCGACAGAGCAAATTTATTAATTTAGAACTTCAATCTACCAAAGACAAGTCGCAATGCCGGATGATGAAATCCGATGAAATTGATCAGAGATTCCAGCAGATGAGGCAAATATGTGAATATTTGCTTATGGACAACTCCATGTAGAGCTGATTATCTGTTAAAAACAATATTCAAATTTGTTATATTTAATAAATGTTTTATTAGCGCGTCAGTCTCATAATCTGAAGGTCGTGAGTTCGATCCTCACTCGGGGCATAATGTTTTGGATTTTTTCAAAAATTTTCAATTTTGCTATTCTTAGTTCTACAAAGCAATTCGTTTTCAAAACCCAACTTTTCTACATCATTTCGACAATAAATCATCAATATTTTGACTTGAATAAAATAAAATGAACAAGTAAAGAAAAGTGAAAATCAACTTAACGCCTCGATAGCGCAGTAGGTAGCGCGTCAGTCTCATAATCTGAAGGTCGTGAGTTCGATCCTCACTCGGGGCATAATGTTTTGGATTTTTTCAAAAATTTTCAATTTTGCTATTCTTAGTTCTACAAAGCAATTCGTTTTCAAAACCCAACTTTTCTACATCATTTCGACAATAAATCATCAATATTTGACTTGAATAAATAAAATGAACAAGTAAAGAAAAGTGAAAATAAACTTAACGCCTCGATAGCGCAGTAGGTAGCGCGTCAGTCTCATAATCTGAAGGTCGTGAGTTCGATCCTCACTCGGGGCATAATGTTTTGGATTTTTTCAAAAATTTTCAATTTTGCTATTCTTAGTTCTACAAAGCAATTCGTTTTCAAAACCCAACTTTTCTACATCATTTCGACAATAAATCATCAATATTTTGACTTGAATAAAATAAAATGAACAAGTAAAGAAAAGTGAAAATCAACTTAACGCCTCGATAGCGCAGTAGGTAGCGCGTCAGTCTCATAATCTGAAGGTCGTGAGTTCGATCCTCACTCGGGGCATAATGTTTTGGATTTTTTCAAAAATTTTCAATTTTGCTATTCTTAGTTCTACAAAGCAATTCGTTTTCAAAACCCAACTTTTCTACATCATTTCGACAATAAATCATCAATATTTTGACTTGAATAAAATAAAATGAACAAGTAAAGAAAAGTGAAAACCAACTTAACGCCTCGATAGCGCAGTAGGTAGCGCGTCAGTCTCATAATCTGAAGGTCATGAGTTCGATCCTCACTCGGGGCATAATGTTTTGGATTTTTTCAAAAATTTTCAATTTTGCTATTCTTAGTTCTACAAAGCAATTCGTTTTCAAAACCCAACTTTTCTACATCATTTCGACAATAAATCATCAATATTTTGACTTGAATAAAATAAAATGACTAACGAGGAAAACAAGATGATGCAATCGCCTTATGCAATGCATCAACAAGATATGCACGCTGGAGTTCAATCAACGACTGCAGATGGATTATGTAATTATGCAATTGATATGAAGAAACTTCAGAAATTATTCCAATTTCAATTGCAATCAAATCAGGCTCTTTTGGATTTCTTCAGTCAATTCAAAGCTGGATTTAATATGCCTTCCATGGAGAATTCAATGAACAATGTCCTTCCAAACAAGCCGGAAAATCAGTTTCAGAATTTCGAGAAACGTTTGGATTTAATGGAGATTTCATTCTCAAAGATGCTTGAAAGGTTAGAGTGTTTATCTTTAAATTTTGAAATTGCGGGGCGCAATTTTAACGGGCCCCGGAGTGATTTGTTGGGCTAAAATGCGGAGTGGAGAAAACTGGAGCGAATAGAAAAGTAAACCTCGAAAAAATAAACAAAATAAGACAAAAAATAAAATTCAGCCAAATCTCAGTAGTAAATAGGGAGAAACAATAAAACACCAATAAAAGGAATAGGAATAAGTAACCAAAATAAATAAAACCCCTAAGATTTAGAAATAAGACAAAAAGGAAATGGCCTAAGGCACACAACAGATAAAATAAAAATAGAATAACAAAATTTAGGAAAATAAATGAGAATTAAAGAAACTAAATAAAAATAAAACCATTCTTAAGTCTAATTAAAACAAAAAAAAATCATATTACAATAAAATAACGATAAATTCACAGGAAAAATAGGAGAAAAATAGTAAAAAAACAGGAAAATAAATAAAATAAATAGAAAAATAAGAAAGGTCATTAAAATCGAGTATATTACATTAAAAAAACATATAAATAATAATAAATAATAAAATTACAAACAAGTCGTGTCCTGATTGGACGAAAAATAATATATAAGGAATGGAAAATATCTGTAGAGTACCACTTTAACAAATACTCTACAGGTAAAATTTTGTCCATTATTTAAGGACCACTTTAACAAATACTCTACAGGACTAGCTAGCAGCCTACCGAACTACTTCAAGAAATACTCTACAGATTGCAGAACATTTAACTAAACGATTCCACCGTGAACTATTTCGGAGACTACGAAACCGAATCTAGACGAGGGATATATAGTAATCAAACGACCAACCTATTAATTACAAATTCCAATTCGAATCTATTTACTCCAGTTTTCGAAACTTGAGGTATGTCTCGGTAGTTAGTTTATTTATGGTTGTTAATTTAATCTAGTTAATTTTTTTGGTTAAATGTAATTAAAACACAAAATTTATTTAATAAATTTATTCCAACAAGAAACAGCTTTTTCTTCATGGTGCCGGCGACGGTACCATCTGGGAGCTTCGGGTATGATGTGGATGAACAACGATGTGCTACGGCGGAATACCCAGCCGCGAGAAATTCTTCAGAATATGCGCCCAGAAAATGCCGTAAGAATTAGATGCCTAGAGAAATTAAGAATTCGTGAGATTTTCATTTATGTTACGATCCAATGCACGCTCTCGTGGCGAGATGGACATCATACCTGGAGCCCAAATGATATGGTCGCCGGGTAAATTCTATTTGTTCATTTACTCATTTTTCATTTTTGATTATTATATTTTGCACAAATTTTAATTTAATTGAATGGAAATGGGTTGATTGGTCCCTCATGACGGTGCAGGAACGGTGGCAGAAGTGAATGCCGTTCCTGGGTGTGTCATGAGGGGTGAGGAGACTCCATAGTTTGAATTACAGGTTGAAGTGAAAGACCTCATCAAGCGCGATCACTCTTAAGATATTTCCGTTCTTGTACGACTATTCTGAGGTTTCAATGCAGGAGAAATAATACAAACACCCATAATAAGTGATTTCGTGATATGCAATACTGTTTCTCGGAAAAGAGGAGTTTCGACGTTGAGATACATAATACATCCATTGAGAATCAAAGGGAGAAGTTACGAAACGAAAACCTCCAGTAGGATAGGTAGCCAATTTCTCCTGAATCTAAACTCGACATGGTTACCATTCCGGTATTGAAATTCAATGGACTGAATACAGGAGAATTTAGACGGTTATTACGAATAATAATTCCAACGAGCTTGACGTAGATTGCCACTGAATCCTTTTCGAGGGTGTGATCGCTACGACATTTACGACCAAACCCATCCACGCTGCACTTTTAGGCTGAATTGTTGACTCTTGGGCTACTGATAAGCGTCGTTCCCTGAAAATAGGGTAAATAAACCAGGATGAGTTATCAGGGCACTCACGGTAGATGTGAGAGAAACCACTGCCAAAAATTATCAGCTAATCGTCAACTGAATTAGAATCACTAACGAAAATCAGATAGAGGAGATAGCGTACCGATTTCTGGTGGGAATTGTTGAGCGAATGAGTTAATAGTCGCCGACCTAAATCAACATTGTAAAGGAAAACCGGATAATAAAATCAAACTTACTCTGTAATTTACCGATTTTGCTGTCTACTCGTGATGTTTTAATCTGACTCTCTCGTTTTGTCTGATGCTGATGCTTGTCCAGGAAAACTGATATTCAATTCACATTGCCTGACTTGAGAGCGCAGCTATGTATACACACACAAATCGACTTTGCACGAGATAGCATAGGGATCGATCTACGATTGAGGTAGGAAATTTCCGATGATGCAATGATTACGTGATAATGCGAGTTTCCAAAACTTAGTGAGACGGTATGTAGAAGCAAGGGAATTGATTTTTCTCAACTCAACTTGGGCATTTGATAATTTCTCCTGATAGTACAAACAACAACTCGATGTAATAACCTATGCACCACAACAGATATAGCGATGAATATCCACCCCCATAAAATTTACTCGTAACGCGTGACTACAGGTAGATGTCTCCATGACAACGATGGCGACGCATTATTTAAAATAATTATATTCTAATTTATAGTTAACTCTAACTAATATTTTCGGATTACTTTTGTAACTTTAATCGAGTTAATAACACAAGCAGATACCAGACCCAGCGAATCTAATTCGCCATAATATTATGCGCGTCTACATCGACAAAATACCACAACGAAATGAGACAATTTCTAATAATAAAAGATATAATGAGGGGAATGAGGTTGACCGTAATAAACGAATAAACGTGTTTTTTGCACAGAGATGGTCCAGCCTGAAGGTAAATCAAAGAGTTGAGTTTTATATCGAGAGAATTATTTGCAAGATTGTCCCGTTCGCTTTTCTCAGGTTATAGGGATTGGGTGAAATAATTTGAATGTTTGCAACTAAATAATTGTGGACGAATGATGAAGTCGGTGGTTTATCGTTGTACGGTATGTTTGATAAAACTCCAAAACCATGCCCAAAGATTGACTAGATCGTACTAATATATGCTTCGAATAAACATAACGAATGATTGACTTTCTAGATGACTACATCGTCCAACAATACCAAAGAATTTCGCCCGTGTTTTTCTTGTGCTGACAAGAACGCGGATATCGCCCAACTTCACTTATATATCGGGGCTCTCAAAAAGAGAATTGATCTCTATGAAGGAACGTGGTTCTCCCCGCCACAAATGAAAGAGGAACGCAAGAAGATTCTCCGATTGGAACATTGCAGAGATAGCCTGCTAGAGGAAAGCCGTTGCCAGCGGCTCACTATCAAAGCACAATCAGAAGCCCTCCATAAAGTCTACACGGAGGCGGAATTGGCCAAACGGGTGCGAGAATTTCCCGTTCTGGATGGGACGAATGTCTTTCCCCTTCACCACCAGTCTTCTACATCTTCCACCTCGAACTGTCAGGGGCATGGCTTACAACTGCCGCCCGTTCCAGCCCCAGTGTTGTCAAATCACCAACCAAAGACAGGTGGACCTAACGATCCTATCTTAGCTCCTATCTTGGTAGCACAAATCGGCACCACGAACACAGAAAACCTCCCGACTACGCGCAAACGGAAACGGCCAACGCGAGCCGAGAAGAATCAGAAACACCGGGATGCAATGACCGCACTTGAAGCGTCCTTATCGGCAGCGCAATCGAAAATAAAAGAAATATCGTCCACCCATTCAATCCCCTCGAAAGAAGTTTTCCGCATCGTTCCGGCCAACGGTATCAAGTTTATATCGGACTGTCGATTACCTGTGGACATCGACGAGTTGGTGGCCGACGGGGATGGCTTCGCCTAAGCGACTTACAACTGATCCCGAGTTCTCCTTCGAGTTATCCATCGACTTGTAAACTTTGACAATGCTGCGTGTTCTAATTATTCGAATGCTGTGGATTTATTAGATGTAGTGATATAATTTGTCGATTTCAGTATCAATATCTTTTTCTGTTTGACTTTGGTTTTTTTTTAATGTTTCCATATGTTTGCTTGTACAATCAGGGTAGACAAACTAATGTTGCGGAGTGAAGGTAACTAGGATTGAAGGTCGTTCCTTTGGACCAGGATCGGACCGAGTGATATGCTTGAATGTGGGTAAGTCCTTCCAAGGCACCGTAGAACCCGAACCGAGAGAGAGTTAGGAGTAGTCCTAAGGCAGGGGCTCACCTGCTAACTTTTTCCGACCCGTGTGAGCAGCACCAACGTGGAACACCACCACGGGCTCATACGTGGGAATATGCACTTGATCATCTGGAGTATGTGTGGAAAATGTCTAAACGGGATGATGATGCTTGATAGGTGTGATGAAAATGCGAGCATATTTTTTTTCTCTTCCCCACATACACCAACATGATTTTTGGGGGCTCAGCCGGGATTTATCAATTGAATTCGATTTGTTTGATTGCCTATTGTTGTGTTATGGTGTAGTGCAATAATTTAATAAATGATGATAACGAAATAGAATCGGGACTGAAACGAATCGATATTGCAATGCAATAGAAGGTAGATACGAACTGTTTGTGTTGGAAAGAGAGCATGTATGAATAAAAACGAACCTAAATGGGTTTGAATGAAAATGAGGTTGAATGAACGTGAGGGAGTACAATGAGAAAAGAAAATGGGAATTAGTTATTTTGTTTAATTTTTATTTATTAAATTAAAAAGGGGAGACAAAAGAAAGTAATGACAATAAAATGATTAAAGTCAAAGACACGACGGGGGATTGTTAAAAAACTAAATAAAATAGGAAAGCTAGAAACAATAACCAATAAAGAGAAACGAATAGTAAATACAACGTAATAATATTATTGCTAATACTAGTAAGAACAAATAATAACAATACATTTATTCAGATATGTCAGAAGCTAGGCAACATCTACAACAGCTAAGCAGATTCGTCGACATAGAAAATGACTCAATAAAGACTTTAAAAAAGAAACTGAAACAAATAGAACTTCTAGAACAACAACGTCACAACGCACCACTGATATCCAAACAAAACTTTCTAACCGACAGATTAGGATCAACAAATACTGATGCTGACTTGTCTATCCATTACCAATGGCTTCAACAACGTCTCGACGACCCCGACTTGAATATCGAATACGTAAGAATACGCGAACAAGTGAGAACTTTGTCCAAGCGAATACGAGTCTTGATCGAAGAGAAAGCAGAGGCATTAAGAACTTGCAACATTTGTAAGACGCGACCTGGCAGAATGTTGATATTACCTTGCGGACATCTAAGCCATTGTGATGAATGCGTCGTCGCTCTAACCCGTTGTTCTTTATGTGCGTGTGTGATAAAAGAGAAACACACGGTCTACTTCAACTAACACGTGATCGTCGCTCGATGAGGAAAATTGGATGGTTGAACAATTAGACTAAAACATTTTAATTTTTTATTTTTTCATGAATGTTTAATAATGGTATCATATATTATATGTAGCATGGACCGAATAATCAATAAATCATTTTGTGTGTTTATTTCATTTTGCGAAGCTATAATGTGATCTGTTGTATCATAATTTTCACCATGAAGAAAGGGCGTTTAAAAATTTAATTTGATTATATAAAGTGGAATTAGTCCCATTATAGAGTTAAAGGGGGAATAAACCGAGCCACCTTCGGGAGGTACGATAATTGGAAAATCGTTTGGGAAGGGACAACCGATCACCCCGAGTAAGAGATGTAAGGCGAGGTACCATCGCGAATATTGAAAAGTTTCTGCGGTATGGCTGATCACCATACCAATGTAGAAATGGATCAATGCGATCGTTTTGCGTTTTGAGCAAGGGGGGAAAGGAGGAACGTTCTCAAGCGGTACAGGTTAGGTCGACAAATAAAAAGCAAAAAGAGAAAAATAACAGTATAGAATAAAGATAGAAAAGAAGCGGAAGCATGCAGAGTTTGAAGATATTAAGGCCGAGTTGTGAAAAGTCCAGCCGGTCAGGATAATGAAGATTGAGCTGTTGAATAGTGCCAGCCAGTCGTAAGGCCGAGTTGTGAAAAGTCCAGCCGGTCAGGATAATGAAGATTGAGCTGTTGAATAGTGCCAGCCAGTCGTAAGGCCGAGTTGTGAAAAGTCCAGCCGGTCAGGATAATGAAGATTGAGCTGTTGAATAGTGCCAGCCAGTCGTAAGGCCGAGTTGTGAAAAGTCCAGCCGGTCAGGATAATGAAGATTGAGCTGTTGAAAAGTGCCAGCCAGTCGTAAAGGCCTAGAAACATAAAATGATAGTATACAAGTTGATAATGAGACAGAATGGTAAAGCTAGCTAGAAACAAGTCGAATTTAGATACGAGAATTTGAATTTAGAGAGGATTAAACGAGCTCGTAGGAGGTAATAATGAAATCCCGTTAGTAAGAGAGAAACCGAAAAGAAAAGGAATTAAAGAGATAGTAAAAATAAAGAATAAGCGTGAATAAATGATGAGGAAAAGAGGAAGATAATTAATCAATTAAAGGGGATCCCAGAGAAGTAGACCAAGTTCTACAGAATTTTGTTTTAGTTTAAACCGGTTAAACGAATTTTGTTTTGGTTCCAGAGTAGAACCGAGTAAAGGGAAACAGAGACGAAAGATTAAGTAAAATAGCGGAACCGCGTAAAAGGATTAGGAAAATGTGGGGGGTAATAAGCAGTAACCGACAACGACCTATCGATATTATAAATGATAACTATAGATAATTTATACGACCATATAGATAATTGTTACTACCCCAAATAGATAATTTAAAATCGACGAAAACTATGGGTTGATGGGTAATTATACTCCACGAAGAATTGTATGGGGAAATGAAAAGAAGCATAACGGAGGCCCTAAAACGGTGTCTGTGCTTGAATGTAGCAAAAAGGAATGATTGATTCGTGTAAGCAAATGCAACACGATATCATTTTTTCATTGTAGACATCAATCCAACCAAGTCAATCCAGAACCAGCACAGAAGGAACCCCAAAGAAGAGTGAAAAAGCAATCCAGTTAAGTCAGAACCTGCACAGGAGGAATTCGGAGAAGCCCGACAATCTAACAGGACAAACCAAGTCAGAACCAGCTCAAAGTACCGAAGAAACCAAGAGAAAACAAAGAGATAGTACAGGAGAACCACGGCCGACCCAAGAACGCTCAGATCATCAAGTAATCAAGGTGAACTTCTATATAATTTAGACCAACTCGAGAAACTTAAAAGAGCACGGTCAGCACGCTTTACAAGAGGATCATCCCAAGGATCGAGGAAATCAAGGAAAAATCGAATAGAAGACAAAGAGAATCCGATAGAGGAAAATATATTAAATCGATCAAGAAGCCAAGACGAACTAACGGATATAACAAATAATTTGACAACCTCGACAGACGATTTATCAGTCCGAAGTTTATCCGCCTCATTAAACAATTTACCAGAGCTAGTAGAAGCACCTGAAATAATCATGACGAACTTTACACCAACCACCATAAAAACCGACGAGTATAAAGAAAAATTTAGAGGCGAACCATTCAACGGGAATGCGAACAAGTTGGCAACGTTCATAACCAATTTTGAAGTCTATATCGATGTGTGTGGGTGGACGTCCGAAGCAATTAGTAAACGGATGCCGTTGTTTTTATGCGATAGCGCATTAGAAGTGTATCTAGAAGCAAAAGAAAGAAATACGAAGTTAGACAATTGGGAAAGCATTAAAACATTTTTGAGAAAAACTTTCGGGGCCAGCAAACCAATAAATCAAGCGCTAAGCGAACTGGCAAGTAGAAAACAAAGAGCAAACGAATCAATAACGCTGTATGCGAGTGAATTGCGAAGATTGGCAAAGAAGGCCATGAACGGAAACTTGCCGGAAGAAAATTTAATTGGTTATTTCATAGAAGGACTACGCCGAGAAGAGGTAAGGGCCTCGGTGGGATGTCAAATGTGTAAAACACTAGAGGAGGCCATAGATTGGGCCACGAGATGCGAACTTCACCTCCCGGCACAAATGAATGTTATGCAGGAAGAGGGAAGAATCGCAGCAGCAACGGTAAAAACTGAAAATGGAGATAATAGCAATCAGGAACCAAAGATGAATCAGTTTATACCCGGTGCGCATCAAATTTTCAAACCACCGCAAGGACGATTAAACGGGAATAACAGTGAACGCAACAACTCGAACAATGGGAACAATTTTAATAATCGACGAAATACGAACGACAACAAACAATGCCGAACATGCGGTAAACCAGGGCATTGGGATAGAGATTGCTACCGAAACGCAAATTGCAATAGGTGCGGACGACGAGGACACACGGAAAATATATGTCAAACGAGGGGATGTTTTAACTGTGGTCAACTGGGCCACATCTCAAGGGACTGTCGAGAAAGGGGCCAACAACAACGACCACCACATCGAAATAATAATTATGCACCAAATCCGCAACGACAAAGTAACCCCAGTGAGGGAAAACAAATGAATGTGATGCAAGAAATTTCACAAATGAAACAGATGATGCAACAAATGATGAGACCAAGACAAGAACAAATACCACAACAAACGCAGAATATACGTATGATGAGAAGTACCGAAAATCTCAACAATTATGGAGTACAACAACATGCACAAGAATGGCAGAGACTACAAGCCGAGGAAGAGAGAATAAAAAGAGAGCGAATTCAGCAGCGACAAGAACAACCATTACGAATAAATATGATGAGAATGGTAAAGGAGATAAAAGAGCAATATTGTTACAATTACGGAAAAAATCCAAGAGTTGTACCTATGACCGAACCAGAGAAGCCGAAAGAAACAATTATAGAAACCAAAAAGGAAAGCCCAACAACACCGCTAAAGGGAAATCAGAGAATCCAGAAAATATTTTGGAAAAAGATAAAAGATAAAATCGAAAGAGAA
>CAUHTR010004949.1:0-32144 GCA_959609185.1 Schmidtea polychroa | reverse complement strand
CAATACAGTTGCAAAGCGAATGGACCAAATAAGTTCAAATTTAAAAGAACAATTAATGCCGGACATTACGAAATTGTCAAGCTTTTTCACTTCATTGGATGATGCAATTGACATATCTCAAATGATTATTTTCATTAGAATGGTTTTAAAGACTTTTCGACTAAAGAAGAAATACTTACAATCATTCCATTAAAAGGAAAAACTCGAGGTGAAGATCTATTTACCAGTTTAAAAACTTCTATAAAATGCTAAATTGCCACTCTATAAAATTGTTTCAATTACGACGGACGGAACACCAGCTATGACAGGTTGTCGAAATGGTTTCATCGCACTATGTCCGGAATGATGAAGATTTCCCGATTTCTTACAATATCATTGTATAATACCCCAGCATGTGCTGTGTGCTAAAGTTTAAATATGCAAGAAATTATGAATATAGCTTTCAAAATTTCTAATTCAATTCGTGCAAAAAGTCTCCAAAGGCGTATTTTTAAACTACAGGTGGAAGAAATTGATGATGGTGTAAAACTGAACTGCTCATGCATACTGATGTTAGGTGTTAAGTCGAGGAAAATTTCTACAGCGATTTAGAGATCTAATCAACCAAAATTAAGCAATTTCTAGCGAAAGAGGCGATGATTACAAAAGTTGAATGACAATATTTGGTTATTAGATTTGGCATTTTTAACCGATATAATAGCTAAATTAAATGATTTAAATTTAGAACTACAAGGTCCTAATAAAACGATTTTCCATATGATCAGTGCTGTAAACTCTTCCAGAGAAAAATTAAATCTGCTTGTATCAAAGCTAGAAAATAAAAATTTATCTAATTTCCCAACATGTTGGCGCAATTAAAAAGTTCTGCTTCTACTAATTATGATGAAAAAAAAATATATCAAAGAAATTAAGAACGTTATTGAAGAATTTGGTAACCGTTTTGAAGATTTTAAAAAAAACTTGATAATGTAGTTTTATTTATGAGTTTACCATTTGATAGCAATATTAAAGCAGAAACAATTGCAGAAAAACCTTTCAACTATTTTTGATATGGATAACATTAAACTTGAAGCAGAATTATTACTTTACAAAATGATATTATATTAAAGCAAGAGCTTCCGAAGATAAATTCTGGAAATATTTAGCTGAAGATAAATATCCGAATCTAAAAAAATGTGCTGAGAATTTATACGCCTGTTTTGTTTCGACATATTTGTGCGAATCAGCATTTTCACAAATAAAAATAAAAAGTCGAAATACCGAACTAAATTAACAGACGAACATTTAGAATCCTGCTTGAGAAATGGTCTGAGTAATTATTCACCAAATTATGTACAAATTATAGACACGGTGCAATGTAGAATAAGTAATTCAAATATTGTACCAACAGGAAGTTCAAAATGAGTTTTGCCTATTCTTATGTAAGTTACTTTAGTTGTAAAAATAATATAATTATATTTTGTATTTTCAGTTCCTTCTTAACAGACGACATTATCATAATCAATAAAAATAAAATTATATATTTTTTAAAAGATATGTAAAGCTTGTGAATGTTTTAATTATTACTATTAATAAATATTATCGATATATGATTTTTATTTAATTTAAATTTTAAAAATCGTGAAATTTGGACCCCTAAATATTGCCTTCTCCTCTTACTCTTATTTTTAGAAAAAGTAGATCGCAAATGATTTTTACTGCGCGAAGTAGATCTTATAGGAAAATTAGTTGACACCCATGGTATATGTTATTTTCCTAATTTTCCTTATATACTATATAACATTTATAATCCAAGATATAAAGTTGATAATAATGATGTGTATTCTCTATTGGAAAATTATGTCTGCTAGACTTTCACAACTATTTAATGTTGCATTTAATGTATTTACAAATGTATTAGTCATATTTGTTTTTCTGTTTATTAACAAAGAAATTGAAACATTAATGCAAATGACATGCAAATTTAACAAAGATAATCTATAAAACAAACTTACAATATAGTTTTAGTGTGATAAAATGACTGCAGAAGATTGTTAACATGATTAATTAATTACCGAATTATTTATTATTTAGAATTTGTAAACATTTGATTCGTTTTGAAGTCCTATATGCTTACCTTTCATGTTGGATTCATTATTATGGCATTGACCACAAACATTTTGTACATCCAAGCTATATTAGGCAACAATTTGTTAGTAAGGAAGTTAAATAAACCTTCACCAGTCGTATCAACTATTGGAGAAAAACCAAGAAAATATTCTTCGACTGTGCAATCAAGTATAATAGAAAAATATTTTGAATTGTTTATACTGGTTGTTAATTTCTTTGTTACAGCTGCTGCTAATAATTCATTGATTTGTTTTGAAAATGGATTCCAAATAATGTGCCATATTACTTTTTTGTATTGATGTTTGTACGTTCTTACATGCTCTGTTATTATCTGATCAAATTTAGCTAACATTTCTACAGCTTTCATGAACACTTCACAGCAACACTGAAAAACCTTTTCAGACGTTGTTACCTATGTTTTGTCGGAAGAGAAAACTTGCGACTTGGTGACATTAGTTGACATTGTGGCACTTTTCAAGCCTCTAGTGCAGACGCAAATGTAGATTCAGTTTAATGAACAACATTAAAACTAAATTGTGTAACGGACTGGAAGTGATCACCTGGAGATGGTGATGTGGATATAATTTTATCTCACAAGTGAAGAAAATGTTAATCTTGATTCAGTTTATAAATTTTGGAAGGATAAGAAAATCAAAAGGTAGAAGTTAGACATCATTCAAAATTCATTTTTCTGAATGTGCTATGTATTTTTTTATTATTCTATCTTTTCCATCCCTTTTTTATCACATTAAAATATTGCAATCATTATTATAAAATTTGAATTCCAATAAATCGCGACGCATCTCGAAACAAACGCAATTCGAATTTTAATTTTGTATACATTTGTATTTGTTTTTATATAATAGGTTCCGATAAAATATGAAATCCATGTTTTTAAAAAAAAATTAGTTATATTGCTACATATTTAAATAAAAAATAGGTATGAATAGATTAACTATTATTTAATATGTTTTATTAAATTAAAAACTAATGCAAACATTAATAGAATTTTAAAATAATGTAAAATAATGAAGCAACATAAATTTATAGAATTTATTCAGATTCTTATTCATACGTTGGTTCAGGACTTGGCGTTTGCTTTTCTTTTGGTTGTTTTATTATTAAAATTATTCAAAGTTATATTGAACTGCCTTTTGTTTTTTATCCAAATAAATTTTTTTATAACAGGTGATGGAGGCCTCTACAGCTTGAGTAACCTTTGTACTTTGATCAGTATCTGGATCTTCTGCAACAAATATTTCGAATGCCTCAGATATTATTTAATTTCTTTCCCCATACCCTTTGTTGTTAATTGTTTCACTTCTGGTACTTCTACGGAATTGTCGTAATTCTCATAAATATTTTGAGCCATTTCAATTAAATCTGCGGTACTAACATCAAAATCCTCTTCTACATTTAAAATTTCATCGAAATCGGCCTCGTCCAATCCTTCGAAATGAGCTTCTTGGGCTAAGTTAACTATTCTGCCCGAACTAATGGCACATCGTCAACTTCCGTAAAAGTTGCTGTACATTCTGGCCATATTTTTTGCCATACACCATTCATACAAGAGGATTTTACTTCTGCCAAAGAATCACAATATTTTTAACAGCTTTCAATACATTGTAGTTTTTCCAAAATACAGCCATAGAAGTTTCTTCATTTGTATCGGCAGCATGCAGTAGCTGTTTAAATGTCCGGCGAATATAGTATGACTTAAAATTTGAGATTACTCCTTGATCCATTGGTTGAATAAGTGAAGTTGTGTTGGAGGCATAAATAAAAATTTTACATTATCTGATAGATCATCTATGTATGTTGGATGTCCTGGTGCATTATCCAGTAGTACCAATATTTTAAAAGTTAAATTTTCCGTTTGCAATAGTTTTTGAACTCAGAATGGCGCATTTGACCAACCAATCAACAAACAAAGAAACAGTGACCCAAGCTTTTTTATTAGATCGCCAATGCACAGGAAGATTTCTTTTATCAACACTTTTTAGAGCTCTAGGATTCTCAACCTGATAAACTAACAATGGTTTTAGTTTGAAGTCACCATTGGCATTGCCTCCAAGAAGTATAGTTAGGCGATCTTTACTTACTTTAAAACCAGGTGCAGAAGATTCTGTTTTTGCTATATAGGTTTTTTTCGGCAGACGTTTCCAAAACAAACCTGTTTCATCAATATTAAAACACCTGTTTAGAACTGTAGCCACCTTCTGTATAACAGCCTTCAATATTTTATTAAAATCATTTGCTGCTGTGAGATCTGCCATTAGCTGCCTCACCTTTCAAACAAATGTTGTGCAGATTTCCGCGAAATTTAAAACGCTCAAAACCATCCACCACTAGCGTTAAATTGTTCATAAATTGCTTTATTCGATATTGGAAGGTTTTCTTGCAGATCATCGTAAATAGATTTGGCTGTGGCTTGAATAACCATTTTGCTCAGCGGCATACTTTTTTCAGTTTGATGTTCAATCCAAATTAAAAGTAGAGATTCCATTTTTAAACTATTAATGCATTTCGATTTTATAACAGTACTTTTTAATGGGAATCTATTGCTGCTTCATATAATGTTTTGATTTGTTTTGCATCGCGATTGCAGATAGTTCTTACTGTTGTGGAGCTAGCCCGAGAGCTCTGCCAATGAAAACCGCTTTTTTCTCCCGCTTGGAAACGTTGTAAAAATATCATGTTTACGTCCAAAGATATTACTTTTTTATTTCTTTTCGTAGATTTTTTACCATTTTCATCTGACGATCGTTTACGATTCATAATTCTATTCTACAATAGGGCAATAAAAAATATTCAAAAAAATCAATTACAAAACCAAAAAATAATAAAAAACAATAAACAAAATGTAATACCTTGGGAAATGTAAATATATATATTGTAATTGAGTTTTAGAATTTAAAACAATTATTATTAAAAAAGCAAGAAACACTTAAACGTTATAAGTTATAAGTTATGCAAACAACTAAGAACTAGACTTTTATACTAATAAATACACAATAAAAATTATTTCATTTGCAGCTGCATTTAAAAATAAAATCATGGCATTCTAGTTTCGGTTTAAAGTTTAATTTTTGAATATAGACGTTATGCTATTTTTTGATTAAAAAAAAAGATTTATTTTAAAACTTTTTTTTCGACGCATTTCGAAAATTAGCAACGCAACTCAAAATTAGGGTATCGAAAATTTTTTTTGGCGCAACTCGAAAGGACGCAAGTTGGGACAACGCAACTCGAGGCTCTAGTGTATTTCATTAGTACGCAAAAATTTGCATAATATCAGTGTATACTTGTAGTTGATTGTTTTTAAATTCTTAAAATCACATTATAGTATTTTTGTTGCTCACTTGATTTTAAACGCTGCTCAGCGCAGCTATCATATATAATTATACCGATGGCAGGCTTATTATTTTTGAAATATGACTTCTTTGCAATTTCCGTAGCCCAACATTTTTAAAATTTATTTGCAACCCTCTGGAAGAGCATATGGTTCATATTGAGAATCTATAGTCTAGATATCATTCACAAAAATTGGCTATGAAATCAGGTGCAGAAGGATGTGTTTGTATTTATAATTAGAGTAAATTAAAATGAAAAATAAATTATTCAATCACGCTGATTCAAAGAATTAATTTCGTAAAATCCCTCAATTAATTAATATTGTCATTTCAAAATTTATACCGCTGACTCGACAGTACAAATTCCGATATTATTAATTATATCAATTGTTTACAATTTATTTAAAAATTAATTAAATTAACACAATTCAAAATAATTTAAAACCATTCAAGCGATTTCCACTTGATAAAATTCTCCATTTTATTTAATTAAATTAATTAAATCAATACATTTATATATATGATACTTAAAAAAATTAAAAAAAACCATGAATTTTTGCTAAACTTTTAAATTTGAAATGTTTAATTTTTTTAATTAATAAATCAATTTACTTGGATTTTTAATCTATATAAATCAACATCTTTTGAGCGAAACTTTCTTTAAGCTACACAAAATCAATCCTAAATACTTTTGTTAATTTTCAACATGTAAAATCAAATTTTCATTAGATACCAAAACATATGGTGTTAATGATATTTAAATAACTAATTTATAAATAAAAACATATATTGTATTATAAGTATCCAAATACTATTATATAGTAAAGTATAATAAGTATAGATGCTGGCACGCATAATTATCATTATTATTAAATTAATTAATTCGCCATTTAAATCGGTTGTTTGAATAATAACCAGTTTAAGGCAATCAATTTCGTATTTTAATATATTTTTAGGCAATTAAACTTCAATTATTAACACATGGTATCGGGATTGCAATATTTGCCAACTATGATTTTAATTTTGACTCTATTTGCAACATCAAACATTTTCTGTAATCCAAATCTTTGGAAGGAATTTAAACACGTGTTTAAGTAATTATTCAACTGTTAGTAGTAAAATTTATCTTGGATTTTTTAAATAAACATTTATACGTCCTTATGATGTCTTTGGCAGGAAGATCTCTATTTTTCTTTACATAGTTTTGTCCTGGCAATTAATCAAAACTACTTTAATTATTATAGCAAATCTGTTTCAAATTGTTCTCCATAGAGCCAGATAAGCCACAGTAATAATGGTACTTTAGTTTGGGGCCTACTCCTAAAATGAGTAAATGAAGGGGTCCACATTTAGAAAAAAATATTAGAGAATTAGGTGTAATTTTCATTTTCAAAGTTATCTCCAAATCTTAAAATTATATTTAGTTCTGAGAAACTGTTGAGGTCGTTAATAAAAATAAATTTAAATGAAATTTAGGTTAGTAAATGAAGAAACAGACAATTAAAAGTGTGATCATGCACATAATTGATAGTAAAGAAAAGTACGATGGAAGCAGTATTGGGAAATGGCAAAAGCAATTGTGAAAGGCAAGAATCCGGAAATCCGAGAAAAATCATAAATTGTAAAATCATCGAAATCGAATTGGGAAAACGGGACAGGTATAAATTAGCTAATGGTCAACAAGATGATGATTAGGGATTTATTAGAAAATGGTTAGGAAGGGTTCGAAAAGCATTCAAATGTGTAAAAACAGAAACATTAATTAATTAATTAATTGGCTAATAGAAACTCGAGCTAATGGGAAACCCGAGCTAATGGAGAACCCAAGAGATGAAGGAAACCCGAGCTGGGTAAATAAGAAGAAATGTAACAGAAGGAAGATTTGGGCCATTAGCTTGACACAATGATTAAGTGGAAGAGAGCAAGGCGAAGATAGTGCGTGTAGAAAGGCCCGACGGGCCATTAATTATCTTTGTTCGTTGGGACATTATGGGTGACAGCGAAGCAGATACGTGGAAGCAAATGTCAAGTGAAAAAGATTGGCTCGGCAATAACCATTTGTCATCCTGATTTCGAAGAGTATATAAGAATGGGAAAATCAGAGCAAATCTGGCATTTTGCCTCAGATAGGGTAAGAAGAACTCGAGCTTAGGAAAAGGCAAAGACGAATTAAGGAGATTAGGGAAAAAGAAGAGATAGATAAGAATAAAAAGAGTGACAAGGGATCAAATCAAAGAAACAAAGGAAACGTTGGTCAAGAGAACGTAAGGGAATAAAAGGTGAATATTATCTTTATCAAAGCATCAACACCGAGCGGAGAATCGGTCAAACGTAACTTTGATTATTGAGTGTAGTGTTGAGAAAAGATTGTGAATTTTGTTATTTCAATAAACGTTGGGTTGTTTATTGCTTTGATTTAAAGGACACGAGGAGTCAGAGGTAACCGACTTAATTAACCAAAAAACCCAAAAACAAAATAGTGGTACTATTAAATTATCAAATGTAGACTGCATGTGTGTAAGCATCAATAGAAAGTTATGACTCTTGTTGTTGGAATGACACCAAATTTGTAAATATAACACTCTATTAGAGCTGCCAGACACAGAGTATTCGATTTCATGTATTACTAATACTAAACTAGTTCACTGGCTTAAGATGGATTGGAATACTGTGATATGAACATGTAATATCTAGCCTCCTCAGTAAGCTTATAATAAAAGTATTTGCATTAGAAACAGTATTATTAAACTGCAGAATGTATGTGCATGATCTACCAGTTTATCTATAAATCTATGCTAAGAAGAGATTACAAATTAGAGATATAGAAAATTTTCTAATAAAAATTATTTGATGAATTATCAGTATTTGAAATAAAAATTATATCGTTTTACAGTTTTACCTAATTAAATTTTTATAGATTGAAAAAATATAGTAAAAGTTTCAAAAATCAAAATGAATAAAAAATTTGAATCTGGTGCTCAGAAGCATTTAAAAAAAAGTCATTTTGAAAATGCTGCGCGAGAACAACGTGGTGCTATTGAAAAGTTTGCGACAAAAGTACTCGTACTACCACCTGGAACTCAGTTAGATTTATCTGGGAGTAATGAATTGATACCAGAAACTATCAGAAGTTTTAGCCGGACTACAACAAAGCTCAGATCACAGTCCCTGAAAATGATGCAGCTCTGTGGTCTGTCGATGCCAGTCTGGCTTCGAATGGGAACGGAATAGTGTCGTAATCGTTACGGTCTCTATTTCAAAATTCTATATAAAAAAGATATTGAAATAAAAA
The DNA here is from genome assembly GCA_959609185.1 of Schmidtea polychroa. Taxonomy (NCBI): domain Eukaryota; kingdom Metazoa; phylum Platyhelminthes; order Tricladida; family Dugesiidae; genus Schmidtea; species Schmidtea polychroa. Next base: position 23,390 of record CAUHTR010004949.1, on the reverse strand, counting down.
TATTGGTAAAATATTAAATCTTAATTTAGATACAACAATTTTTATTGATTCATGAATCACAAAAATTTAAATTGTTCACATAAACAAACTAATGCACTAAGTGCACTGAATAAACATAGTGCAAATCAAGAAAAAAATAATAACATGCACACCGATAAATAACAATACTAATATTAATGATAATATTAATAACAAGACACTTCACTGAAGAAGTAACATCCTTCGATATCCCAAGGCAACAGAGATCGATTTATTTCATCAGAAATATTTTTGACAAAACTGTTGTTTAACCCTTACAACACTCCTGGGATATTTTATATCCCAAATATTTTTGAAAAAATTATTTCTAAGTCATCTTTTTTATAATTAAAAAATGGGCGGTGTAGAGCTCTGTGACCAACTTGTGGCCGTTTACGACCTGAATAGAAGGTCAGCTAAATGGTAGAAGAAAGTCTTCTACAAAGTTCTAATGATGTCAGTAACAAATAATTATATTATAAAAAATTAATCATTTTCTGAAGAAATAAATTCAGTGTTGAAAGGGTTAATTGTGATTTTTCAATGTGGTTTGGTATTATTGATTTATAATAATAATAATAACAATACCTAAATAAATATAATCATTTTCACTATTTATTTACTATTTTTACTATTTATTTACTATTCACTATTTTATCATTAAGTACGATAAATTTATGAAATATAAAGTTTGTTGAGGTCTGTAAATTAAAATTAAAAATTTAAATAAAATTTAGGATAATAAGTCAAATGGAAAGTAAGCGAGAAAAAAAACAAATAAAAGCGGGATCGTGAACAGAATCAATAGTAAAGGAAAGTGCGATGGAAACAGTATTAGAAAATGCAAAAAGCAATTACGAAAGGCAAGAATCCGGAAATCCGAGAAAATCAATAAATGGAAAAATCATCGAAATCGAATGGGAAAAACGGGACAGGTATAGATTAGCTAATGGTCAACAAGATGATGGTTAGGGATTATCAAAAAGGGTTAGGAAGGTCGAAAAACATTCAAACGTAGGAAAACAGAAAACGTTAATTAATTAATTAATTGGCTAATGGAAAACCCGAGCTAATGGGAAACCCGAGCCAATGGAGAACCCGAGAGATAAAGGAAACCCGAGCTGTGAAACAAGAAGAAAGGCAAACAAAAGGAAGATTTGGGCCCATTAGCTTGACACAGTGATTAATGGGAAAAGAGTAAGGAGAAGATAGCGCGCGTAGGAAGACCGGTAGGGCCATTAATTATCTGGATTCGTTGGACCATTATGGTTGACAGCCGAAGCAAACACGTAGGAGAAAATGTCAAACGAAAGATTGGCTCGGCAATAAACCATTTGTCATCCTGATTTCTAGGAGTATATAAGCAAAGGGAAAATCAGAGAAAATCGGCATTCTGCCTCAGCTAGGGTTCGAAGAACTAGACAGTAGGAAAAGTGGTAAACGAATTAGGGAAGTAGGGAAAAGAAGAAATAGAATTAAGAATACGGAAGGCGAAAAGAGATCAAACCAAACCGAAACGAGGAAAACGAGAGTCAACAGAACTAAAGGATCAAAAGGTGAATATTGTTTGTTTGCAAAGCATCAACGCCGAGCGGAGAATCGTATAAAACTTTTGATCAGAAATTGTAGCGTGATAATAAATTGTGAACCTGTTGTTTCAATATACGTTAGGTCGTTCATTGTTTTAATTTAAAGAACACAGGAGTCAGAGAGAACCGACTTGAAATAATCCAAAACCCAACAAGTTCATGCATGTGGGGGTTTACTTTATTATAATCTCACCACGAACCAATAAATCAATATAATTACGATTATGTATCGCAAATAAATAAGTTATGGATCACATCAAATTGTTAATAAATTATATACTGTTCTCGAATCATCATCAAGATCTCGAATCACTCCTTATTCTGTATGTATATGTTTACCCTATATGTATCTTTCCCTTTCATGTAGTATTTCAGTCTTAATACCTTTAATGTTCGCCCATCTTCTAACACAATATCTAAAAATTTGAATAAAAGAGTCTACTTAAGGAAATTAGTACCGGGCCTCCAAATTGGTAATCCGGGCCAGGTTTTCCTTTTTTTGTGTTTTTCTTAAAATTTTTTTAGGTATGTTCAAACAAAGCGACGACTTTTTTCTGCTTGCGACAGATATATTTTTACTTAAGTTTTATTGAATAGGTCGATAATTATAGGGTAATTGTGTTTAGTGATTTATTACTCTTCAATGTAATTATTATAAATTTGATAATAAAAACAAATCCAATTGACAAACATTAAAACAAAATCTCAATGATGTGATAGAATAATTTCATTGCCAAAATAAAATTCCACCAAAATAATATTAATTTATTAAACTATTGGTGAATAATAAAATGTATAAAAATATAATTGAAGTATTTTGTTGAGGATACCTAAATGAAAAATAACATAATAAATAAATAAATTACCTGGTGGAAGATCGTCATGACAAACGGGGACGATCTATGGGAACTCAGAAAAGTAAACGGAAGTAAAAAGAAATAAAAAATGAGAAAGATAAATCAAATAAAAGGAAAACAAACAAGAAATTAAAACAAAGGTCATTGGTTAATTAAGAAATACAAATGAAGGTGGAATTTAAAATTCCAGAAAAACAAATAAGGGAAAAAGCCGTATTTTAATTGAATTGAATTGCCGGGAGAATGCGGCTTAAACAAAAAAGGAAAATGGAAAAATATCTTGATATCTGTCAGAGATAAGGCTCTTGGAGGAAAAGGAAAATGGTAAACAGAATACTGTCACAGTGCAACTAATAAAATAAACTATATATAGGAAAACTAGTGGGACACGAAATCAGAACAAAATTTAAAAAAGAGGGAACAAAAATTGAGACAATTAAGAAAAACAATTTGGGAGATAATGATTGGAAGACGATTTGAGAGACGATTAAAGAGATAAAATTATTGGGGAAAATTAGAAACGTCGGAAGGAACGTTGTTGGAGAAACGATTTTGAAAAAGAATTGTGAGAAAATAATTGTGAAGAATAATTGTTGGAGAAGATTTGAGTAAAAGAATAGTTGAAAAATTAAACGAAAAGAAGTTATTTGAGTATTTGAATAATTTGCGAAGAAGGTCAAAGAAAAAAACAACCAGCTCAAAGTCCCAGTTGATTAACCATCAATAATTTGTCATCTTTAATCCGGTGTTATACGCAAGTGATATTCCTCACCGAGTGTTGTAATAAGAATTGTATAGTCACCAAGCAGAGTGTGAATTGATTGTCGGTGTAAAGAGAAAGTTTATTGTGATTATCAATAAAAGATTTCTGTGGTCAAGTGTTATTGAGCATCAGTCAAAGACACACTTGGAGGTCAGAGTAACATTCAAACTTATCACCAACTCAATAACCCACAATTTTATCATATATTGAGACAGCTTTGTAATTAGTTAACAAATTTAGATTATTGTTATTAAATTAGAAATTTAATTATAATTACTTCATATTAATCATATAAATATTTATTTTCGGTAGTTAATAATTCCACTTATGCTCTATATAAGCTAATCTGATTGATGGTAATTGTATAGGTCAGATTAATAAAATTATTTCAGTTGTTTTTAATGAGCAAAATAAATTATTCAATTGTCAAACGAAAAGATTACATTTTTGTCAATTCTAATAAGTCTGTTGAAATTGGGAAATATGACCCGATTCATGATTCTTCAAATGTTTTCATTACGTATTTTACAATGAACAAAGCCCAAATTGGATGATTGCAAAATAAAGCATTTGACCTCTCAATGTATTTCTGTAAATCTAGATTCAACCGAGGACTTCGTTTGACTAGTGATAAAGTCTGACATTAAAAGCTTGAATGATCCCAGATGTTTCTTTGGGTTGGGAAAATGGCCAATTCTGTCTATGTCAATCAGATGATGCAAGCTTGGTAAGTAATAAATTGGTAAAATGAAATGTAAAGTAAATGAAATATTTAGGAAGGTCACTTCAAATTAATTTGTGAGGCAAACAGTAAACTTGTTACAAAAAATATGAAGGAAATCTTGATGTTCATAAAGAATGTTTGGATGTCAGATCGGAAAAAAATTCATATTTTTGTGGAGAATTTGGCCCACTATGAAAATGAAAATTTGACAGATTGTTTAGAATATATTATTAATTTACTGGTTCTCAGTATATTCTTATTGGTTAACCAATATAATAATAATAATAATAATAATAATAATAATAATAATAATAATAATAATAATAATCATATCATATTAATAATTGTCTTATTATTATTATTATTATTATTATTATTATTATTATTATTTATTATTATTATTATTATTATTATGGTTATTTATTATTTCGATAATTTAATATTCAATTAACATTAGTTCAGTGAAAATTAGGTTCACCGACACAAAGCCAGAAGCTACGACTAAATCGCACAAAAGTTATGTTTCCGACAAAATCGCGTTGACATAATCGCGGAACGCGAACGAAAATCAGAAGCAATCAATACAAACAAATCTTGTGTTGCGATTTTTTTAAATGCATAATTAATTCATTTAAAACCAAAATTTTAATACATATGTTTATAACAAATTATAATTATGGAAACATTATTTAGAGCTCAATATTATGTGATATAGCACGCAGATACTCTTTAAGATCACGTTCTCCGTATGTAGGAAGATCAGCAGATGCAGATAAACGTCTTGTTAATCTAACGTATTTAGATTTACTCGTACCGCCGCTGACTACTAATAATTCCACTTTGTATACGGACTTACAGTTTGTTATGTACGTGATATATAATGGTTAATATAAATCTCAGCGCGATTTTGTCCGGGGCGATTTTTGTCAAACTGCGATTTTGTCGGAAAACATCTTCGCGACGTCGCAAATTAATCGGGAAAAAATTATCACAGTAACAAGAAAGAAATTATACTATCTATTATTTTGTCGACTTAAAACTTTTCATTCAAGTATTGTATCAAATCCTTTATGAAAACAATTACAAGGCTGAATATATCAAAAAGCTAATTGTCAGAGAAATGATTTAAAGTAGTGAGTGATGGGAAAATAAAATTCTCAGGATTTTTGAAAAAAAAAATTAATAACAAATTTTAAGACTTTAAAGGGTTGAAATTTATAAGTATTTTGGTCAACCACTGAAAACAATAAAATATTTTAAATTTATTATTTGGTGAACCAAAACATTAAAACAAAGTTCAAGGAAGTGAAAAGCATTTTTAAAATTTACTTGTTACAAAGATTAAGTACTCGTTTCAAAGAACATTTAATAATTTTTAATCATGTTTCTTGATGAAACACACTGTATTGATTAACTTAAACATCAATTTAATAACTAAATTTACTAATTTAATATCTAAAAAGTTTGTTAATAATAATAATAATAATAATAATAATTAATAATAATAATAATACTAAATAATAATAATAATTAATATCTGAAAATTTAAAGAAATATTAAATTTATAATTATTTATAAATATATCTTACGAAGTTTTATCGTCATTTCTCTACAGGTCAAATTAGAGTTGTCCGAATCTAGCTCAAAATGTAATAATGATGTACAATGAAAATTCATCGCGATAAACTCAATACTTAATCCCCAAAGGCAAATATCCCAAATTTCTTTACAGACGAAAATGGGAATCCACAAAAATGGCGTAGAATTTGCCAAATTAACACTGTTGTCATTTTCAGAATATATTATTTAGAAACAAAACACTTTGAATTTTTAAATCTTTATTTTTATATCATATTTAAACAAATTTTAAATAATTAGATTAGTATTAAATACCCATAGTATTTATCATAATTTATTTTATTGATTTGGCTACATAGCCCTCAGTCGATATCATGGAGTGATCTATTAGATTCTTGGAGATGGGCTTCTTTGAGTTTGTCTACCGATACTCGTAAAGTCTCGTTGGTAATTGAATTTCAAATGTTTTAAAATCTGAACTTCGGCTAAATTACCCTATATGATCCGTCATATACAGGCTTGAGGGCGGTTCTTGGATTCGGCTTTGAGCCACACGTGAGTAGATTCCTTCAACTCGCTCGGTAGGAATGGTTTCCAATTTGATTTCTTTTCCTTCTGATTATGATATCACCAGGTAGCCGTCCATCAGTTCCAAAAACACTTTGACATTGCAAAGTCCAAGTAGAATTGACGGAAGTTCATTTGCCCAACTTCTGGAGGCATCATCTAAGTGTGCCATTGTTGCTGCTTTCAAAGTTCTATAGAACCTTTCAACTTTGCCATTACATTGTGGATGATATTGGTGTGGTGTGTCTGTGATCAACATTGAATTTTTGACACATCTCTCTGAATGTAGCCGAGATAAATTGCTTTCCATTGTCTGTGATGATGATTTCTGGAACTCCATAGCGACATATACACTCGGTCTCCAGAGTTCTCGTTATTATGTTGCTTGTTATTTCAGATATCTGGATGGCCTCCAGCCAAGAAGTATCTCTGTGGTAAAGGAACCAACAATATCTACATGAATAACTTTGAATTTTCCTAGATTTGGGAGTTTTTTGAGTGCTGATTTAGTGTGCCTGGTTATTTTGTTTTTTCTGACATTTTTCACAGTTTTGCACATTTTCGGATTTATGCCCGCATTCGTGGCCATACGTATTTAGACGATATTAGCTTAATCGTCACGTTTGCTCCCGGGTAGCATATATTTAATTCAACGAACTGGTGGCTCTCTGGTAGGACTATTCGTAGTGATTCTATTGATATGTTTACAAGCATTCCATCTTCATTCTTTTGAATTTGAACGTAGGAAAAGCTTCTAACATTTTGAAGAATGATGTTCTTTCTGTTGTTGGATGAATTTCAGATTTTGTTATCTGTATTTGAGTGAATATGTGTTTCTTCATTGGCGTTGTCACTAGCGCCCTTTTGGCCTAAATAGAAAATCTGCAACAAATTATCGTTGCCCCTTTGTGGTGATCCTTTACATCGTATTCACATATGAACTGCGATCCATCACCATTGCCATTTGATGGCTCTTTTTATTGTGTTTAAGTAGATCAGTGGTTTATGGTCGGTAAGTAATTCAAAACTGTGGCCCTCTAGGTGATGCTTGAAAATTTTGATGGTCAGGTAAACGCTAGTAGTTCTCTGTCAAATGTTGAGTTACCAAGCGTTCCGTACTATTTTAGTTTTCTTGAGAAGAAACTGATGGGTGCGAATTTGCCATCGCTATTTCTGTGATTGGACTTGCGTCAATGCCTATCTCCGATGCATCCGTACATAGAATGAAAGTTCGCTTTGAATTTGGGGGTGTCAACTCGGAAATGTCTTGTAGTTTTCTTTTTTGCCGCCTCAAAGGAGAGAGTATGTTGTTCCGTCTATAAGAACTTGCGTTAGGTCTTTGATACTAACTGAAATTAAAATCATGTAGTGGTGCAATTATTTCTGCTAGGTTTGGAGCTAGGCCAGTTATAAAATGATATTGCTTCTATGAATCTTCTAAGTCATTTCGGGTCGTTTGGGCGTGGACATGATGAAATTGCTTGAATTTTGTCTGATTGTGGTGATATTCCTGAACCTGAAATGTTAAATCCAAGGAAATTTTACTTTTGTTTGAGTCATGCAGCACTTATTTTTCATTGATGGGACAAATTTGTGTCTTGCCAAGACTTTCTGAATTACTGAATTCTCTAGACTTTGAGAAGACGATTATATCATCTATTTACGCCCTGGCAAGTTTGTCCATGAACCGTTTTGAAAGGTCTGCGACCATTTTTTAATGCAAATGGCATTATTGCCGTTTTTGGTATATCAGTTTTTGAGATGGGGATTTGATGATATGCCTTCTCTGAGTCGATGGTTGAGAATATTCGGTTCCCTCCCAGTTGATCGAGCATATCAGTCATTCTCTGTAATGGGTATCAGTAGATGGATTGGGCACCGCTGGCACAGGGCACCGCTAGCACAGTACCCCCCCCCCCCCCCCGGTCGTAAAATTTTTAAAAAAATTTAAGTCTAAAAGTACATTTTTTTTCAAGGTCAAATTTTAAACAAAGGACATATGACTCATCAAAGTCATTGAAACAAAGACCATGACTCATCCGATGACTCATCAAATTTCCCAAGGTCATTTAAACAAAGACCACGACTCATCCTACGACTCATCAAGGGCATTTTCAAGGTCATATGACTCATCAAGGTCATTTTCAAGGTCGTATGACTCATTCAAGGTCATTCTCAAGGTCGTATGACTCATTCAAGGTCATTCTCAAGGTCGTGTGACTCATTCAAGGTCATTCTCAAGGTCATATGACTCATTCAAGGTCATTCTCAAGGCCATATGACTCACCCTATGACTCAGCAAGGTCATTTTCAAGGTCATATGACTCATACAATGACTCATGAAGGTAAAAATTATTTCAAGGTCATTTTTCAAGGTCACCTGAGTCATCCTATGACTCGTCAAGGTCATTTTCAAGGTCGCGTGACTCATCCAAGGTCATTCCAAGGTCATATGAGTCAACGCGATGAGTCATCAAGGTCATATTATTATTTTTTAAAAATATTATTATTTTTATTATTATTTTTAAAAAATATTATTATTTTATTTTTAATTCTTTCAAAGCTCAATCCAAGACCTTTCGAATGAGCTATATATCTTGTATTAGGATTATTATTATATTATTATTATTATTATTATTATTATTATTATTATTATTATTATTATATTATTATTATTATTATTATTACTTATTATATTTATTATTATTATTATTATTATTATTATTATTATTATTATTATATATTATTATTATATTATTATTATTATTATTATTATTATTGATTATTATTATTATTATTATTATTATTATATTATTATTATTATTATTATTATTATTATTATTATTATTATTATTATTCTTATCATCATCATCATTATTATTATTATTATTATTATTATTATTATTATTATTATTATTATTATTATTATTAATCTATATACTTCGAGTCTATCCGACAAAATATTTTGTCCCCTTATGGGTAATGCTCACAAGGGTACTGGTCACGCTCAACAACTCACAAATCAACAAATCAACAAAACATACATTTATTTAAACAATAAAATAATGTAAAATTAACAAAGGTAAACTAAATATTGATGTACTACTATTCGCAGCAATATTGTTAGAAATTGGTAACGTTGAATTGATTTTCAGATATTCTATTGATCCTTTGATTGTTTGAATTTCTCTTAATAATAATCATGCTTCTTATCAATAATTTTCATATTCTTTTTATTTTCAACAATAGAGTTATTGAAAACTTCAATATGATCAATCAATTTAATTTTTATATTTTGTATATATTCAAATGATAGTTCATAACTGTTTTCTAAATTCTCCAATCTTTGAGATATTCTTTTTCCTGGATGCTTTGACCATTTTGGTTTGTCGAGAATATATAAAATATCCATCAACTTGGCTGTATTCGGACAAACACATATTGATTTATTAAAAGACCTCACTGTTATTGTTGTATTGTGTGAGTACACATTCGTTATAATAATTAGCAATATGAATATAGTTTTCATGGTGTATCAAATCAAAACCTTTCTTTTACAATTATAGTCTATCAACCAATCAAAATCATACAGTATTAGTATAAATAAAACATCATATTTTAAATTATTGTAAAAATGTCTCATTTTATGGAAAATCTTTTAAGCGAACTCGTCAACAAGAATATTATGGAAAGCCTAAGTTTCCTGGTCGATCGGACCGAAAAGATCATAGAAGGAAATCATATTGATTATGAGGATGTGCTCAATTCCGATTGCATCGAAACTAAAAAATTCTATTTTAATAGGATTTTTAACTGCCTATGCGACGATGAGATGAAGTGGACCCGAATACTAGTAGGGTTCGCTTATATGAACATTATAATCGAAAGAAGTCCATGGGACTCTGAACATTATTATCAGTGGTCTCAAGAAGTAATACTTTTATAATCTATATTTTATTAATATATATTTACTAGATAATCAAGTCAAAGTTTCAACCATGGATTGAGGCCAATGGCGGATGGGGCGTACTGAATCAACTCGCCAGAAATGCGAAGGAAATAGATGACCAGAAAAGAAAATTTAAAAACTATATAAAACTTGCAACAGGTGTTGCTATTTTGTATGCTTTATCGCGATTTTTAAATAAAAATTAATATAGTTATTTTGTTTGATTTTTAAATAAAATTTTAAATAAATTTACAAACACTAATTAACTAAGATTTATTAATTAACACATTCGCAGTCGTCATCTCCACATTTCATTATATTTTCAACGACATGATCAATACAATCATTCGTAATATTATCTTTAGATTCATCTTTAGGTTCCTCTTTAGGTTCCTCTATAGGTTCCTCTATAGGTTCATCTATAGGTTAGTAGTATGTTATGGGCCATCTAGAACAGGAGCCCGCCAGATCACATACCCCCTCCCCCCCCCCCCCCCCCGGGAAAAATTTTTTTTAGAACGATGCCACATATTTTTAGAACTATTACGTAATCAATGTCTAATATTTTTAGAACTATTACGTAATTTTTTTTAAATTAAGTGATCTGGCGGGCTCACACTTTTTTTCATCCCAAAAATGAATGTTCTCGTTAACAGATTTTATTGACCGATACCTCATCTTAAAGCTCAGTCCAAGACCTTTCGAATGAGCTATAGGTATCTTATATATATTTAATAGTTTTAATGTTATTAACATTTGATGACCACCATCTTTTCAAAGTTAAATTATTATTATTTTCCAAAATATTATTAAGTGATTCAGCGAGCTCCTACTTTTTTTCATCCCAAAAATTAATGTTCCCACTATCCGAATTTATTGGACGATACCTCATCTTAAAGCATAGTGCAAGACCTTTCAAATGAGCTATTGAAGGTATCATCATTACTAATATTATCAAAGAGAATGACTCACCCAATGACTCGTCCAACGATGTCTAATATTTTGAGAACGATGCCTAATATTTTTAGAATGATGCCTAATATTTTTAGAATGATGCCTAATAATTTTAGAACGATGCCTAATATTTTTAGAACGATTACGTCATATTTTTAGAACGATGCCTAATATTTTTAGAATGGTGCCTAATATTTTTAGAATGATGCCTAATATTTTTAGAATGATTACGTCATATTTTTAGAACGATGCCTAATATTTTTAGAACTAATAATTTTTATTTTAATTATCGATTACATAATAATTTAATTTGTTTAAATCGTTGATTATTATTATTATTATTATTATAATTATAATTATTATTATTATATACTCCGAGTTTATCCGACAAGATATTCTGTCCCCCCTATGGGTACTGCACACAGGGGTACTACTCACGCTCAATATGTCGTAAATTATTTTTAAATACAATTTCAAAGTATTATTATTATTATTTATATTATTATTATTATTATTATTATTATTATTATTATTTTTATTATTATTATTATTATATATATTCTGTCCCCCTATGGGTACTGCTCACAAGGGTACTACTCACATGGGTACTGTTCACAAAGTTACTGGTAAAAATAATCAAGTTCAAAGTATTATTATTATTTTAAATTATTATTTTTTTTTTAGAAGTTTCATTATTATTATTTACTTACATATTCATAAAACTTAATTTCTACGTCAATTTCATGATTTTCAACATTTTTATCATTTGCATTTTTTAATAATTATCAATATTTTCATAATTTTCTACATTTTCAATATTTTCACGATTTTCACGATTTTCAACATTTTCATGATTATTTCAGGAACTTTTTCATCAAATATTGTTCAAAGTATTATTTTCAAAGAATTATTTTCAAAGTTTTAATCAATATTATTATTATTATTATTATAATTATAATTATTATTATTATATACTCCGAGTTTATCCGAAAAAATATTCTGTCCCCCTATTGGTATTGGTCACAAGGGTACTACTCACATTCAACATGTCGCAAGGGTATATTAATTAAAGTTAGTAAATAAAACCTATCACACATACTATTTAAACGATAAAAATCAAGACAAGAGAGGACAAGATAAAGTTTATGCATGTAGTATTGCCAGGCCTAATGAGCAGTGACCAAATATCTGTGCCTGAAAGACACGGTGGATATTTGTTCGCGTCCACAAGGGTCGTCTGTGCCTCCCCCAAGTGGGGTCAGAAGCACCTGGGCATTATAGCTTTCCGTACGGAACATTACGCCTAGCATGGGTAGTCAACTACCAGCACATTCGAAACGTATAATTTCAAAATACATGCGTCATTAGCACTATAACCAAATTAATTAATGTTTTCACTAACACAAATATATATTTACAGAGGCCTCCCACTAGTTGGATTACAACCGCCCACCACGACGATCAGCTTGTAAATATATATATTAATTAAGGGATAAAGAGGACCCACCCAACCCTATTATATTTAATTTACAAATTTTTCTCGCTCTTCTGTTAGTAATCTATCTAAAAATTATCATCTCCATCGGGCCATTTGGAATACATCTTGCAAATTGGACGTGTTTCTTAGTTTCTGATGCGGTGTCAACTATCATTGCTAAAATTTATATTGATTTAAAAGCAATTAACTTACATTATCTAGCATTTTATCGTCACAAATTAAATTCTGTCTGACTATTAGGCAACTGTTATTTGTGGTATACTTTTTCAATATAATTTCCCACCATAAAACACAGACCTAAATATAATATATATATTTTAAAGAATTAATTCATGTCTTACATTAATAATAATATTCTTCAGGTATGACGAGTACTTTACTTAATTGCTAAAACATCGGTTTTTCCAATTTTTCTTGACATTCGTTGAGAGAAAGTTTACATAATTTAAGTAAACATTCATGTTGAAGGACACCCACAATCAGATAATTCATTTAAGAAATCCAGAACATAAGTCATTTAGTGTTTCTCCATTTTGTCTGGTTCATAATCCAATAATTCATGTTTTAATAAATCTCTAAATCCAGAACATAAGTCTTTTAGTGTTTCACCATTTTGTCTGGTTCATCTTCTTCATAATCATATAATTCATTTTCTTCATTACTAAGGAAAACAATTAAAATATTTTAGTAAATTCTTTATTTACTTACTTTATGGATACTAAAACGAAAGAAATAAAGTTATATCAGAATTATATTTAAATAATTTAAATTTAGTTATTTAAACATATTTAAACACTTTAGTTATTTAAGCATATTTAAACATTATTATATAGTATATTTTTATATAATATTATAATTTTATGTATTCTAAATTTATTAATAAATACAGTATAATTATAATATTATGTACACTTATATATCCTTCATTTAATTTTTTAAATTCGAAAATGAAGATTCTTTGAATTAAAAAATATTCTGTTAGTATTTCCAGGCAGAAAACAACGAATTCAATATTTAAAATCTTAATTTTCACGTTGTTAGGGTTGTGGCCAGAAGTTAATCGCCATCTAATCGCTTGTTCAGTTATCAGACTGTTCTCAAATTCGCTCATTTTTGTTCAAAACATTCAGGTGAGTTGTTATCTGGAAAGTTTCTTTTAGCTCAGCTTTGTTAAAACACTCACGGTATTCTTGAAAGATGTGACACTGGAAATAAATTAACAATGGGTGGTCATCCATACATGTTGTTAGTCTGAGCTGTCGATTTATTTGGAAATAGGTATATTAAAAACATTTACGGTATCATTCAGTAAAATAATATAGTATTTTTGAGTTGATTTATAAATAACAGTATTTTGATATATCAATAAAGACCATATACTCCGAGTTTATCCGACAAGATATTCTGTCCCCCTATGGGTATTGCTAGCAAGGGTACTGGTCACATTCAACATGTCGCAATATTAATCAGTTAGAAATTCTTAGATAATTTAGTGAGATGATCGTGAATATTTTAAATGTAACTTTACACTTATGTCGAGCAACTAATTTATTGGTTAACTTTGTAGTCATTTAAAGCAAAAATTATTATTATTAAAACAAAAATTATTAGTTCTAAAAATATTAGGCATCGTTCTAAAAATATTAGGCATCGTTCTAAAAATATTAGGCATCATTCTAAAAATATTAGGCATCGTTCTAAAAATATTAGGCATCATTCTAAAAATGATAGGCATTATTCTAAAAATATGACGTAATCAATCTAAAAATATTAGGCGTCGTTCTAAAAATATGACGTAATCATTCTAAAAATATTAGGCATCGTTCTAAAAATATGAGGCGTCATTCTAAAAATATTAGGCATCGTTCTAAAAATAATAGGCATCGTTCTAAAAGTATGACGTAATCGTTCTAAAAATATTAGGCATCATTCTAAAAGTATGACGTAATCGTTTTAAAATATTAGGCATCGTTCTAAAAATATTAGGCATCGTTCTAAAAATATTAGGCATCATTCTAAAAATATTAGGCATCGTTCTAAAAATATTAGGCATCATTCTAAAAATGATAGGCATCATTCTAAAAATATGACGTAATCAATCTAAAAATATTAGGCATCGTTCTAAAAGTATGACGTAATCGTTCTAAAAATATTAGGCATCGTTCTAAAAATATTAGGCATCGTTCTAAAAATATTAGGCATCATTCTAAAAATATTAGGCATCGTTCTAAAAATATTAGGCATCATTCTAAAAATGATAGGCATCATTCTAAAAATATGACGTAATCAATCTAAAAATATTAGGCATCGTTCTAAAAGTATGACGTAATCGTTCTAAAAATATTAGGCATCGTTCTAAAATTATTAGGCATCATTCTAAAAGTATGACGTAATCGTTCTAAAATATTAGGCATCATTCTAAAAATATTAGACATCGTTGGGCGAGTCATTGGGTGAGTCATTCTCTTTGATAATATTAGTGATGATGATACCTTCAATAGCTCATTTGAAAGGTCTTGCACTATGCTTTAAGATGAGGTATCGTCCAATAAATTCGGATAATGGGAACATTAATTTTTGGGATGAAAAAAAGTAGGAGCCCGCTGAATCACTTAATAATATTTTGGAAAATAATAATAATTTAACTTTGAAAAGATGGTGGTCATCAAATGTTAATAACATTAAAACTATTAAAGATATATTAGATACCTATAGCGCATTCGAAAGGTCTTGGACTGAGCTTTAAGATGAGGTATCGGTCAATAAAATCTGTTAACGAGAACATTCATTTTTGGGATGAAAAAAAGTGTGAGCCCGCCAGATCACTTAATTTAAAAAAAAATTACGTAATAGTTCTAAAAATATTAGGCATTGATTACGTAATAATTCTAAAAATATGTGGCATCGTTCTAAAAAAAAATTTTCCCGGGGGGGGGAGGGGGTATGTGATCTGGCGGGCTCCTGTTCTAGATGGCCCATAACATACTACTTAGGTTCATAGATTTCCTCATCAATTTCTTGAGTTTCTTCCTCATCATCAAATCCTGTATCTTGACTCTCAACTATCCAGCCGATATTTAAGGCATTTGTAATAGATAATATGTCCTCAATTTTCACACCAGATATTTCTGCTAACTTTTCCAACAAAAGGTTGATTAAAAATTCTAAATAATAAATAATTCGGTAATTAATTAATCATGTTAACCTTTTTCTGCAGTCATTTTCATCACTTTAAAACTATATTATAAGTTTTTTTATAGATTTTCTTTGTTAAATTTGCATGTCATTTGCATTTATGTTGCAATTAATAAAGAGAAAAACAAATCTGACTAATACATTTATTAAATATAACATTAAAATATTTGTGAAAGTCTAGCAGACATAATTTTCCAAATAGGAGAATATACATCATTATTATCAACTTTATATCCCTGGATTGCAATTGTTATATACCAATTTTCATTTTCTTTGAAACTGATTTCATCAAAAGCATCATAAAATCTTGCATATCTATTGTTGAACCATGCATGTTGATTACACGATAGATTCGAATCTATCTGTTTAAAAACATCATCAATAGTTTTGACATCAATCATTGAAAGCGTGCCGGATAAGAATTCAAATTTAGTTGGAATTAGCTTGACTGGTGCAACCAATTTCATATTGATTTCTTCTTTCAAAAAATACATTTTGTAGTTGTGGAACATTTGAACTGGTTGTACCATTTCTTTAGGTTTTTCGGTGCTTGAAATTTTCTTGGTCATCGTGAATAATGAATAAATTTAAATGTTACAGGGTTTTTATACCTTTGACTCATGCCTATCAACCAATCAGATTATAGCATGTCTTTGTTTAAATTGCATTCAAAATGCATTGATGTTGCATTGTCACATGTTTTGTTATATGTTCTATTACAGATTTATTATTTATGTGTTTTAATTATTACATGTTCTATTTACATATTTATTATTAATGTGTTTCATTATTATTAATGTTTTTACTATTATTGTTATTATTATTATTATTATTATTATTATTATTATTATTATTATTATTATTATTATTATTATTACTATTATTAATATTATTACTATTATCAAAATATATATAAAATATCAAAAACTAAATAACGAAAACTAAATAACATTTATTTGTTAAAAACATTCAAAATGCATTCTTGATATGGTGGAAATCCCGAAGAGTTTTAACCAAAACCCATTCTACATATCGCTGATATCTAGCTTTGCAGCAGGAACAGCTATTGTAACATAAATATTCTGGATCCACATGTTTAATTGTTCGATTTATCTTCACATCCCACATAAATTGATGGAAAATCTCCAACATCCTTATCCCCGTCGCATTGAACACCAAATCGGGGATTAATTCTGCAGGCTTGTTGTATACTGCTGCATTGATTTCCGGATAATAGAATGCTAACTTCTTTAGCATGACTGCAGCATATTCTTCTGAAAAAATATAATATTTAAATTTGTAAACATCTATTTCTTTCATTAAATTCGCGGCGCTTGGTATTTTGTACATAGTGAAATAAATGAATCCTAAACACAAACCGTTTGTTTAAATCAATCAATAACCAATTAGAAATTAACCAATTAGAAATCGACCAATGAAATTATCTCATTTCGAACATTGTCAACAAATTCTCTATACTCCAAATTTCTCAACCCCAACATGACAACCTTTCCACTAGCAAACACGTTGACACATATAGGGTTATATTTTAATAGTCTTAGTGCCGGAAACAATTCCGGTTCAAACATACAATCACATTTTTTCGACATGTTATATAGATTGATACTATGTCCTGTATCCATAGTAACGGTAATTGATTGGATTATAATATTATTTATTCGATATTGTAATTTATTAATATCCAAGGGTTTCTTACATCCCATGATTCTGCATTTACCAGTCTTGAAAAATATTATCGGATATTTCCCGCTTCTATCGATAATTTGCTGGGGTTTCCCTGGTGGGAACCTCATATTCGATACATCAAAATTTCCTCGATAATTTATATTTGCTAACATTATTAAATCATTTATGAAAATTAGTCTTTATATACAAATTGAGCACGAGTTCATTAAATCATCGAATATAAACAAATACACATATTTATAAAATTTTTGAAATGGAATTAAGAAATGATGCAGTATACCAAATCGTTGGTCCGAGTGGTAGTAGAAAAACATTATTTGTTTGTAAATTACTAAAATCAAATTTATTCAAATCAAAATTCAACAGGATTTATTGGCATAGGGGTGCTGATGAAGAACATGGATTAACTCAATCAAGTTTCTGTAAATTAAAAAACATGAAAATAGTAAAGGGATTCGATAAAAACTGGTCCAGCCGATTAAAGAAAGGTGATGTCATTATTATCGATGATTTGTATCAAGAAGCTAATAAAGAAAAAGATTTTAATAATTTATTTACAAAGATCAGCAGACATGTCGGTGTAACAGTTATTTTCATAACACAAAATCTATTTCATCAAGGTGGGGCACATCGAAAACGTAATTTAAATGTACAATATTTAGTCATTTTCAAGAATCCTAGAGATGCAACAGTGATTGATTTTCTTGCACGCCAAGCATACCCTAACAATCGTAATTTTCTTATCAGTGCATTTCAAGATGCTACAAAAATACCTCATGGATATATATTTCTTGATTTCACACAACAATGTCCCGATGATTTACGAGTAAAAACAGATATTTTCAATCCAAAAGGTGCCATGGTTTATAAACAAAGTTGAAAACCTCTATGAATAATAATGTTTCTAAAAGCAAGGGTGAAAAATATTAGGAAATTAAGAAAAGGTATTAGAAAGACTATTAAAGTTCCAAAGGTTCCACCAACAACTAGTTATACACCATCTAAAAAACTTGTAACTGAAAATTTCTCTGCAATGAATCTTATTTCGAAAAATCCAAAACCTAAACGTAAAACCCGTAAAACCCGTAAAACTGGTAAAAAAGTAGTTAAAAATCATCGCAGTTTTCCATTTTTTAATGCATTGTTAAAGGCCCCGAGTATGAAAAGAATGAATATATTGCAATCATTCTCAAATTTTGTTGTCGATGATTTACTCAATATTATACTTAAAGTAGTCAAAGGCAAAATTAAAATCAGTAAATCAAAAAAGCATTTATTGAGCAAACATAGGAAACCATTGTTATCTTTAGTAAATAATAAAAATCGTAAGCAAATGAGGAAAATTATATATAAACAACAAGGTGGATTTATTGGTGCATTGATACCTCTGGCATTATCATTATTAGGTGGAGTTGTAGGAAATCAATCATAAACAATGGAGCTAATCCTTCATTGCCCGACATTAAATTTAATTTTAAATCTTCTTGTTGTAATGGAGAAGATTTGGACGAACCCAGAAGATGAAGCCGGTTTCGGTGGAGTGGCAAAATTAAACAAAAGAGTTCCGAATTCGAAAAAAGAAACCCAGAAGTGGTTATTAGATCAGCTTGCGTACAGTTTGAACAAACCAATGCGGAAAAGATTTCCAACAAGAGTATATAAAACATTCGGTATTGACGATTTATGGCAAATGGATTTGATGGAGATGATACCTTATTCGAAAATTAACAATGGGAATAAATATATTTTAACATGTATTAATGTATACAGCAGGTTTGCACGAGCAATACCAGTCAAGGCAAAATCTACAGAAGAAATTTCCAAGGCAATTAATATTTTATTTAAAGATGGACATCCTAATAACTTGCAAACAGATTTAGGTATTATTATTATTATTATTATTATTATTATTATTATTATTATTATTATTATTATTATTATTATTATTATTATTATTATTATTATTATTATTATTATTATTATTATTATTATTATTATTATTATTTTAGGTAAAGAATTCTACAATAGCAAAGTTAAGCAAATCCTCGATAAACTGAAAATAAATCACTACTCGGTACATTCTCAATACAAAGCTGCCCATGTTGAAAGATTTAATCGAACATTGAGAGATAGATTAAAGAAATTGTTCGTGCATCAAGGTAATAAAAAATGGGTAAATGCTTTACCGAAAATAATAACAACCAGTTGATATTACATCAAAAACATCATTGACTTCTAAGAAATCTGTAAAAATTGCAAAACCTAAATATAAAGTCGGTGACCATGTTAGAATTAGTAAAATTAGTGCATCACCATTTATTAAAAATTTTGATACAAATTGGAGTGATGAAGTCTTTGTAATTTCAAAAATAAATACTAAACAGAATCCTGTAATGTATGTCATCAAAGACAATGATAATAATATTGTACAAGGGAAATTTTATGAGCAGGAATTACAAGTCATTCCTCCCCCAAAAGTATTTAGAATTCAAAAAATATTGAAAACTAAAAAGGTCGGTAAGGATAAACAATACTATGTCAAATGGCATGGTTATCAAAACCCATCATGAATATCAGCAAAAGACCTAGTCAAGTGAATTTTTATACTATTTTGCCGAGCAATAGTTGTCCATTAATTCATCCAGAAAATCAAGCAAGCAAATTCATCATCGAACTCCAAAACCCTATCTATCTGGATAATGACTGGGAAGTTGCTCTTTTGGATTTTACATTTGTATACAATTTATTCCCAATCTATAGCAAATCAGTTATTGAATATAATAAGAAAGTAGCAGTAACGGAATATATTAGTGTTCTTATTGATAAAGATAGTTATAACTTGAAAAGTTCATCGAAATCAAGGAAACCTATAATTTATGATGATGGTCAATATTTATACATGAATTGCTTGAATAAGCCATTCGAAATTTTATTTTCTACAATGGCTGATGCTAAACGTCTTGGATTTACTGATTTACGTAATGTATTTAATGATACAGTCAAAATAAATCTCTCTACACTTTCAAAAACTAATAATTTAGTGGAATTCAAATTTAAGCTATCATACTTTGAAATAACAGAGCATGCATATACTTTTAAAGATAATATATATATTACAGACCTCGAACAATTACAAACTTATTTAGCTGACAATTGTAGCGATATTTTAACAGTTTTTGAGCTTCAAAAAGATAAAGTATTTAGATTTAGTATAAATTCTAATCTTAGTCAAGTTAAATTTGACTCAAATTTGGCAAAAACATTAGGATTGACTAAACCAGTATGTACATAAAATGAACAAATTTGTGAAGGAACAAACAAACCGAAAATCCTTAAACATCATCAGCAATTGTTCATTTACAGTAATATCGTGGAACCAGTTATTGTTGGCGATTCTAGTGTACCTTTAATGAAATCTATATGGATTGAAAAACATGATCAAGATGAAGTTGTACAAATCAATGTAGAAAATCCCATGTATTTACCTGTTTCAACATCTTGTATAAACAATATAGAAATAAATATAAGAGATGATTCTGGTCAATTAATCGAATTTCCAAAAGGTTCAAAAACTCATTTGACATTACATTTTCGTAAAATAAATGGCTAATTCTGATATTATTAGTATGTATAGTGGTAGCCAATCTGGTGGTGAATTACCATATTTTATTGGTAAACAGTACGGATCAGGATGGTTGAGAACAATTGGTAAATTTGCCCTGCCTATTCTTAAACGTATTGGTAGTTTCGGTATGAAAACTGCAAAAGATGTTATTATGAATGAACAAAAAATATTACCATCTCTAAAAACAAATGCTTTTGCAGAATTAGGGAAAGTTTTACCCGGGGTTGCAGGTATGTTTCAAAAAGAAAAACCTCCAGCTCCAGCTCACGCTCCAAAACGTAAAAGACATGGAATATCACGTATAAACAAACGAATGAAAGGACATGGAACTATATTTTCAAAATGATTTGTGGTAAATCCGAATTATGTATATTTGATAGACCGTCGCCCCAGGCTGTAATAGAATTTGGGGCATTTGAGGAAGTTTTTCCTATGAATTCAATTACCGATAGTAGAAATGATATCGAGTTTTATATTAATGGTTCGCAAACCGAATATTTAGATTTGAACGATACTTTATTGACTGTTCAGATTAAGGTTGTAGATAAAGATAGAAAAGTTTTGGATGCCAATGCAGATGTAATACCGAACAATTTCCTGTTTCATACTCTTTTTAAAGCTGCAGTGTTGGGATTTAATAATATCAAGATTAGGGCGGAAATAATACATTCATTCACAAGGCATTAATAGAAACTATTTAAATTACAATTCCGATACTAAAAATACATGTCTTACTCCTATGGGCTATGGCAGTGATGATGAAAGAAAAAAGTGGGTAAAAGGCTCAAAGATTTTCACCATGTGCTCATCATTACAACTTGATTTTATGGATCAACCGAAATATTTACTACCGGGAGTTAATGTACATATTAGACTGAAAAGGTCTGATTCTGCATTATCTCTTACTAGTGCAACTACTACACCAATATGTCAATTAGTTGATGCAAAATTATTGGTGAGAAGAGTTCGAGTAGACCCCTCAGTATTAGCAGGTCATCAATTGGATCTTAATTCAAAACATGCAATTTATCCATTAAAAACAAAGGAAATTGTACAATTTGCTATTGCTAAAGGTGCTTCATCATTCTATAAAGAACAAATATTTGGTGATAGAAGAATGCCTAATTTTATTCTGATAACATTTCAAAGTGAAGCACAGTAGGTAGTTATGTGCACTCTAGATCCATGTGCACTCTAGATCCAGATACCCCCCCCCCTATTTTTTTAAAAATTTTTTTAAAAGACCCCCCCCCATATTTTTTTTTAAATTTAAATTTTTGTTTTAATTATTGATTACGTAATAATTTTATTTTTTTGTTTTAATTATTGATTACGTAATAATTGTATTTTTGTTTTAATCATCAATTACGTAATAATTTTATTTTTTGTTTTAATCATCGATTACGTAATAATTTTATTTTTTTGTTTTAATCTTCGAATACGTAATAATTTAAATTTTTTAAAACGTGGATTACGTCATTGATTTTAATTTTTTATAAGAATTTTTTATGTCATTATACCTAAAATTTAAATCTCTGTTAAATGAGACTATGATGTAATCAAAATTCTGAAATTTCATTTTTAGTACACGATTTTTAAATTTACACATCTTTTTAAACAAATTGAGATATTTTCACTCAAACAATATATAGATAGAATTTTAATCTCTATAAAATGACATCAATATTTATTTCAAATTCATAATCATAACACCTTAAACAATGTATTTTTCAGCCAACTTTTACATACACACACATATTTTCAACTTTAAAAAATAAAAATTATTCATCTATACTTAACTCATAGTAAATAATTATATTAAAAGACATATTAAAAGATGTATTAAAAACTAAACATTTATTAAAATCCCAGAGAAATTCGAGCACTATCTAATTTCCAAATCGGTGATATGACATCTTTCTCATCCATTTTATATCCCTGTATTGAAATATTTACAAACCAGCTTTCCCCATCTTTATATTCAATTTCTTCAAAGGCATCATGAAAACGAGAATTTCGATTGTTGATGATTATATTTCCATTGCAACTTAGATTCTTATTGATTTTCCCCAACACTTTATTTACTGCAACAACATCTTCTTTTGTTATATGAGCAATGAAACTTGAATATTGCGACTTGATCAATTTGACTGCATTTGAGAATTTATATGGAATTTCGTCTACCAAGAAATATATCTTATGGTTATGATACATTTGTACTGGTTTCACATCATTCTTGGCATGCTTCGTCTCAGTTATTTTCTTAATTGGGCTTGTTTCTTTCAATAAATTGTGTCATTAAATGTGTCATTGACCTTCGTGTGTGACCTTTGTATGTGACCTTTACATTTGTGACCTTTGTAGTG
>CAUHTR010004948.1:0-32175 GCA_959609185.1 Schmidtea polychroa | reverse complement strand
TATTATTTTACAATTTTATAATTTGAATTAAATATAATTGTAATCAACAAAACTAATGGAAAACATAATGTCTATAGTAATTCCTAAAAAAAATATTAATTATTTTCGATAAATAATTAAAAGCAAAAAATAGGTTTCCTAGTCCAAAATATTTCAGGCTTCTAACTGTAAAATATAACAGTTTTAATTGTAGAATATAAAAAATTATAATAGTAGAGTAATGAAACTAGCTCTTTGGAACAAAGAAACATCCCTAAAATGAGAACACTCTTTTACTTGATCTTTGACTAACAAAAAAAATTCAATTTCTGTGTTTTGGCAACAAATTTCTTTTAGAATTGAAATAATATTTATTTGAAATAATTTTAAATGTTTATTTTGTTTGAATGTTTTAAATTATATATATTATAAGAACATTTTTTCCAATTTCACCACTGATTATTTTTTCCATTTACTTTATTAAAAAAGAGCTTGAAAGACTATAAATCAGTAATATATCGATGTTTGTTGATACTCACGAATTTTCGGCATTGCCTTTTTGAAAATAAATAAATAAAAATCGAATAAATAAAGTCATTCGTTGGTAATTTTTAAAGCATACGAAAGTCTCAAAAGGTTTTATTTTTTGTAATGTTGGTTGATTTTGAAAGAAGTGATTGTAAAAGGGGTTGTGTAAATAAGTTTTACTTAAAAAATTTTAAAAATAATTTATTACATAGAATATCGGTACTACAAATTTATTTCATTTTCCTGATTACATTCTTTCAGATCAATGAGTTGTTTTTTCTATCCAAAATGTAAATTTTAAAAATCTATTTATTTTAAAATTAAAATCCGTTCAATTTGTTTTATAATATTCAAATAACTGAGGCATTGTAATTTTGTCATTAATGCACAAATTTTACCACAATCACTTTTAACTGACTTGAATAGAATATTTATATAAAATATGAAATAATTATTTTAATTAATTCTATTAACTTTAATTAAATTAAATTTAATACAAGTTTTTAAACTTTTTACAACATTGTATTGTCTGGCAGTTTCAAAATTGCAATTAATTTCAGTGAATTATTTTTATTTCATTTTCTTATCCAATAATTAATTGTTGAATAAATTTCTTCAGAAAATTTTCAGTTAGATTCACTGTCAAAGACAATGGGGTGATTGACATAAACATCAGAAGAAAGAATATAATTTTCTTCTATGACTTCAGAAGAATCTCACTATTTACCCAACGTTATCTGAAATTTAAATAATCATCTTGCATAAAATAATTAAATGTCAACTGAATGAAAAAATATTTACTAAAACTGTTATTCTTCAAAATGTGAAACCCTAGTTTATTTTATTTTTTAAATTTTATATATAATTAACATTATTTATTTCTATGAAGTTTTGTTAATAAAATTTATAATGAAAATAATAGCAAAGTTGTTTTAATTTTATTTTGTCATTATTTTCTATATAATAATAGTAGATTGAGGCGATGTATTTGAATTAAACCTTTATTAGTTTTTAAAAGAACATTTAAATTAAATTTTTACACAAATATTTAGTTTTAATTTTAATAAAAACTAGTTTTATTCAATAAAAGTTTTGTTTTAATTTGCTGAATTTCACTTAAAATTATTATAGTTAAGTAATGCTAATTTTCCACATTTACAAAAATTCATCTTCTAATTGATAAATGTATTATTTTTTTTTAATTTTCATTTTAATAGTGACTTTTGAAGGTTTGAAACTAACCCAAATTTTTAAAAAATAATTTAAAAGGAGTAAGCTCTCGTAGATAAGACAATAAACTGTTGTTAGAAAATTATCAAAATAAATTTTTAATAAAAATATATTAGTATACTTGATGTCGTTAAAACCTAAAAATAAAGTCCCCAAAAATAAAAAAGCTTTGTCACAGAAAATAATAAATTAATCACCATTAATTTAAAACACTAAAGTGATTATACAATTCATTGTCATAAGTAAGTGGACACCCAAGAAAATTATAATTTCCATTAAAAGGGGAAAATACCCAGAGCAAAAGCAACAATTGGAAAAAGAATAAAATCAACGACAAATTAATTCCTTCAGTTAAAAGACTTTTCCTTAAAAATTTAAAAGTAAAGATTCTACATAAATCAAGATTTCTTTTATAAATGTCTAGCTGAGAGGTAGAAGTGAGCCAGACGGGCAGTTGATGATTCAATGTGTTACTGAATTGTTTGATAAATTCTCGTCGCAAATTCATGTGTAATCAGTTGATCGTTATTTCAATATCAAAATCTAAATTAAATAAAGAGAATAAAATATTAAATTGCTTAAAATACATCAATAATTTTGATGAGAAATCATCATATTTTTTTAAAAATGTTATAGGAGTCCCAGGAGTAAGCAATATTTTTAGGGGATACCTATATAATAGATATGATGGGGTTACCTGCCCTGTCACAAGTTTAAAAATCTTTATTATAAGATATAATATTATATCAGTGATTCTCAACCACTGTGCCGCGAAATTTTAGATATATAATATATCAAAATAATTCCAAATAAATAATTATATAAAATCAAAATTCAAGCCTTAAAAGTTACTTAAATTTAAAAAACTTACTTGAAAACCATTTATAAAATTGAATAATTGAAGTAAATGGCGAGTCATATTCACTGATGCACACACCAACGTGTATTATAGAAACTTTTGTGTGCCCCAAATTTTTGAAATCGTTAAAAGTGTGCCGTAACAAAAAAGGTTGAGAATAAAAAGCATAAAAACGCATAAAAAGCTTAGAAATATATTTGAACATTTACATAAAACTTAACAATAAAAATCTTGTTTTATACAGAATAAGTAAGAGTATGGTAAATATTAATTATTTAAAATTACAAAGAGATAATTATCACGTTAAAATAGTTGTTCCTGTCAAAAGGACAGACTGTTGTGAAATTAATAACTTTAATTTAATATTTATTTAATGTGAAATAAATCACTTTTCTATTTTTAATGACATCCCGTGCAAGTATAGGAATTATTGAAAGGAATTATATAAAAAATATTTTAATAATTAATTTAAATATGTTCTTTTGGTTTTAAATAGCGGTATCGTTTTAAATTTGATAAGTAAAATAATCAAAAAATGACATCAAGTCTTCCTTTTACGTTCATTTTCCTTACGTTTTTTAAATGGTTTGTCACTGAATTTGGAATCATTTTCACTTTAAGCAAGTCTTTGTCGGAATACTTTTAGATTTCATCTATTTATGTTTCATTTTTAAATGGAAGGTTTTTAATCTTTTTTGATTAAGATTTAATTTTTAGAATATATTTATTATTATGAATACAATTGAGTTTAGGTTCCTCCTCAAGGATTAAATCTTTAGCTAGACTTCGGTTTGTTTAAATTTAGGTTCTAACTTTAAAAGATTATTTTGAAAGAAATGATAATATATCGGAAAAGCAAATTTTTACCTAACAAACTAAGAAGTGACTACGAAGGAATTAATACAACTACAATATTACATTGCTGTGGAACAATATAGTTCTTTAGAAATATTATTCCTCTACCAGCGACAAGTTCTGAAATATTACCATCTTCCCAATGAAACGTCAGAAGTACCATGTTTATGAGGGAATGCTTTTATTTTTATTTTATTTAGTTGTTTAAGTGAAATTATTTATTTTAATATTTTTAATATTTGTTATAACGATATATTATTATTTTTTGTTTTAATGTTAAGTTCTTATAAATTTTTATTTTTAATTTTAATTTAAAAGCCTCAAAATACATTTTCGATAAAAATATTGAAATTTATCGTTTCCTCTCATTTGTACAGGTATTTTTCATTCTATGAAAGTTTCAATAAATATTTTGTAATGGAATAAGATTCAATATTTTATACAAGCAAAAACTACCTCAATACTTCCTAAAGTGGGGAGAGCTACACGAAAATAAAAAAGCTAAAAAAATCTATTTTTTAATTAATAATAATTATTCAATTTTGTAAAAAATTATTCTAATTATTTTTCTTAATTTTCATTGCTTTATTGAAAAAATTAGTTGAATAATTGTTTTTGAGAATATTAAAGATCATATTTATTTTTATTCTATTATGATTTATTCTATTATAGATTCTTTATTAACACTAGATTTACGGGTAAAAATAACCATAAAAATAGGTATACCTAATTCGATATGCGAAATTAGGGTGTCGGTAAAGGAGAGTAATTAATATTTACCTATATTTCATGACGTATCTAAAAACCAACATATGCATTCAAAAAATAATAAATCAGTATTATATATATGTAGCAATAGAATTTTAAATAAGTCAAATTGGCTCAATCCGTAAATCTAGTGTTAATGATGTAATTTCATTGAAATAAATATGTAAATGAAGAATTTAAGTTCTAGAAAAGAATTAATAGAAATTGCATTGCTTCTTCGTTACTTGATGCTTTTCAATGTCTAAAATTGAAATAACATACCGATGAAAATACTTAACTAATATTCAAGAAAAAATAAAACAACTAGACAATAATTAACAAAAAATGACTGTACTTTTTATGATCTATATGTAAATTTTCTGTTTTCTCGGGATTTCCTAGCAAAAATATTTCTCAAAAAATCTAAAATGTATTTAAAAGTTGGTGAAATTTTAAAATTAATCTAAAAGTGTAAATATATTAATTGAATATATTAATTAACCTAATAAAACAAAGAAATTCAAAATATAATTCTAAGTTATATTTAAATTTATTCTATTTTGCTTAATTTTATTTCATGGATTCATATCAACAATTCCCAGATAAAACTACATTTACTCTGGCACATTCAGCACATTTTTAACAGATGGGTCTAATGGATTCTACAAATCCTTCAGACTCTCACAACATATTTGGTGACAAAAGTAGGAAATTTGCTTGAAGAATTTTTATCAAATTTTCTTTGATCCTTTGGTATTGTTCTAATGATATTTTTAAAAAACATTTCAACTAAGATTTTGAAGGGTTAAAAAATGTAAATATTTTGAAATCAAAGTTTCATTTCAAAACTATACAAAACATTTTGATTATTATATTTAGTTATGAAAGGTCAAAATTTTTGAATAGTTTAATTAAATAATTTGATTTAAGTAATTTATTTTTATTTTTTATTTTCAATATATTTGCAAAAAATTTGAAATTATAATTTTGAAATTATAAGAAAGCAATGCGATTGATTTTATAATAATAATAATAATAACTATTACTATTATTACAAATAATATTTATTAATTATAAAATTTATTATATATATTTTGTAAAGAAATAATGAAAAATTTTAAAAATACTTTTGGAAAAGCAATTCCGTAAATTCCTGATAAATATAAAGGAATAATTTTTAGAAATGTGACATTCATTGCAGTAGAAATGCTAGTAGCTTGGTATGTAAAGTGATAATCACCCCCCCCCCCCCCCTCACCTCTCTCATTTGTAAGTATTAAATATTTCTCAGGTTTTACATAATACATATTATATAATAGTAATAATAATAAAGCGCCATTTTGAATTTTTTGTTTTAATTAGGTATAATTTTAAATGCCATTTTTAAATTTATTTTGTAATGTTAGCAGCCGGCCGAGAGTTGGTAAAAGCTATGATGACGATAAGATTTGGGGAATATATGAATTGTTTAATGAAGGAAATCAGAGAGAATCAGAGTGGTCGGAGCAAGTAGGTCATTTAAAAAATAATTTTATCATCACTGATTTTAAATAATTTAAGTAAATATTTTTGTAATACCCACTTTTAATAAAATATTTTTGAATAAAACCTTAACTAATTTTAATTAAATTTAAATAAAATCTGATTTAATGAAATATATAAATTATTTAAGAAATTTCAAAATTTCAGTAAATTGAATAATAATAAATAAACGCAAGTTTAAGTAAACATCTTATTAAAACAAACTTATTTCGTAATTATTAAGTTTTATAAATAAATTAAATTAAATAAGTAAAATAATTTCAAATAATTGCAAGTTACGGAAAACAATTAATTTAAGCAAATTTAACTAGAAAACATCAATTTCTTATTCAGTAAATATATAATGTTTATCACAATATGTTAAAATCAAAAATAAATTTTCATTAGGCAGACTTTAAATGAGGATTCTTGTTTTAATCATTTGAACTTCTGTATATTTTTTACTAAGAGATAAAACAAATTTTAATCAACGAATATGTATTATTTTATTTGTGAGAAAAAACATTCCAAATTCATCAACCAATTCTGATTGCATTATAGGCTTACGATCAAAGTCTTTGATAATAAAATCAAAAGTTTCTTTAGCTTCGAAAAGCCTGTCATCTTTTTCATGATTCGTATTTGTATAAGGACTTTTGACACTATGATTGTTTATATTGATAATATTGTCATTATTTGTAGAATGATAATGCTGTTAAATTTGTTATCTTTCTTGACCGGAATTTATATCGCTGCAATTATTTTATATTTCATTTGATTTTTGGTCAAATTTATTAATAGTCATCCCACTTTAGAATTATTCAACGAGTTTATTATTAAAACAAAAACAACTGGTAATCAACAACAAATTATCTAATTATTATTTTTTAACCATTTATTGCAAGGGATTTGAATAGCACCTCAATACACAACATACATTCAATTAATCATTTATTTAATTGTTATTTATTTTTTGTTATTATTTATTAAATTGATTAATTAAATTAAATTATCACACGTTTAGAGCGGTTCATAAACCTCACGATGAATAATCGGAATGTAAAAATTGAATTACCGTTAATTTAATTTAAACAGAATATTTTATTATTAAGGCATAGTCTATTTTTCTCGAGTGAGGCATCTCTACAACATATTTACCAGATTGTTTAAAAGATCCTTTTATTATTCATTTTTTTATAGTGCAGTTGGTATAAGAATATTTGGACTTTATAGTGTCCACAGGCATAACTTTCATTACAATTGAACCAATATTTTTGCATTATTAAACATTAAAGATTTGGTGTTTCTGACTTTAAAATAAATAACTGGTAGTTGATGCTACTCATTCTTTTTTGAAGGATGCTCACTATTCCACTATCGGTATACACTTCTATGTAGGCTTCATGAGTAAGAATACATAAGACATATTCTTTTGCTTTCATAATGGTTTGAAACGAGTCAGAAAAACACCAAATTTTATATGTAGAAATCTAAATATCTAAATGAGTATTAACCCTTTCATGGTTTTACACACAAATTTGGGGGAAAAAATAAGAAAAATATTTAAAAAAATATACAAATACACAATATTTTTCGGATATTTAAAAACAAACAAAGCCTCAATAATTTGTAATTAATTTTAATATTTAGCACCAATATTTTGAAAATAATTTTTGATTTTAAAACAGAAAATTTATTTTAAATTAAATTAAAATTTTTATCAAAAACCGTGGAAGGGTTAAATGAACATTTTTTCCAATATTTGATAATAACATTCATTAAATTCATCAACTGTTAACTTAATTACTTGAAAATGATATAAATAAAAAATTTAATTAATCAAAAATATTTTTTAATAATTAATTTTGAATTAATTAATTTTAATTAAATAATTTTAATATTTAAAGAATTGTTTAAAGCTTCCCACAAATTCAATTTCTTTCAAGTATGAATAAAAAAGTATATAAAATATATGTATATAATGAATAAAGGAGAAATTGTTTAAAATGTTTTTTGCAAGCGTAATGGAAAAGTATTATAAGCGTTTAATCACTGAATTCTATTTTCTTGTCAAATGGGCGTAAGAGAAATGGCAATGTCTTGGAAATGAAAATTATTTATGTCGTTTTAAATTACCGAAACTATACAACAATGTTGAAGGAAATGATTTTAAGGGAAACATTGACTATTAATATTTGTTTAAAATACATTTTGAAAATGGACACTTCATTAGTTTGAGAGGATTAAATGGAATATAATTATGAAAAATTATTGCATACAAATGTTTGTTTTCTAGTGGGAGTTATTAATTACATTTCTCCTTGAATGGGATAATTGTTAGAAATATAATTAATTTCTTCTCTTTTATAAATTTCATAAGAAGTATACATAATACAGTACAATGAAAGCTTAATTATTTGGAATCTTTATACAGAATTTTTCTTGGGCTGATATTTAAAGTAATTTTTTTTAATAAACGACTTTTACAATATAATATTGAGATTTTGTATGACTTTCATCACGTCAGACTTTGCATACGAGATACAGTAATGAATATGCAATAAGATCAGTAATGAAAAAGGTCCGGCTCTCGGTAACTTCTAGAATTTTTAACAAGATGTATTAAAATTTTAATTCATTCATCAAATAAATTTTTAATATTTAATTAAAAATTTAATTTAATTTTAAAATTCTAATAAAAATTTTAATTTTAAAATTAATATTCTAAATACTTTTAAAGCTTTTAATTATTTAAAAGTTTTAATTTTAAAGTTAAAATTGAAATTTGTTTAAAACAATATTATGTAAACCATTGATATTGATACAAAATGCCCAGCACCCGTTATCCTTAGGAAAGTGATATCTGATCCTTTTCATAAAAAGCTCACGAATCACAGCTATAGACCAATTAAACAATTAGAATATGTGAAGAATAATAATAAAGACAAAATCCAATACACCCATCCATCACTTAACGAGAATTCTTTTTACGAAATTTCGCTATAACGTAATTTCAAAATTAAACCAAAGTCTCAGTTTACGTAATACAATTTCGATTTACGAAATATTTTTCATAAATATTTTATTTTTTTGAATTTAGTTTTTTTATCAATTTAAACAGTCCATGAAGGAGATAGAGAGGGAGAAAAAATATGTTTAATAGACAACTGAAATATATTATATACAAAGAAAAACTGATTTGCAACATGTAATTATATACATAAAAATCTTGTGTCCATAATTTCGATTTATGAAATTTAATTTACGTAAATCGAAACTTTATTTTACGAAATTTCGATTTACGGACGACTTTTTGACTGAATTAAAATTCGGCTTATGTTTAGAAAATCTTTTTTATTTATGACGTTATACGCCTGTTAACAAATAGTTTCAATGAAGGATATAGCATGTCATATCTAGCTATTCTGCTTTTAATTTCTTCTGTCCTTATCACTCATGTCTTTACACTTCATTCTTCACTGCATTTAAAAATTAGCTGGGTACTTTTATGAAAATAAGCATGAAAATTGAATTGTATTTTGAAAATAAAATAAAAAACTAATAAAAAAGATTTTATAAGAATGTTCTATGAATATACAAGTCAGAGCTTGAGTTCAAACATTTTCAACTCATTAACATATACATTACTCCTTTGGTTACTCATCCTAATGTATAAAGGATTTGTGTGTATTTATGTTATTGTATGTCTGAACCTTGTCTCATATTGCATTTTCATTATTACATAATAGTCTCAGATTCAACAGAGATAAATACTCGAACTCTTATGTAATGTATAGATTTTAATTTACCCGTCTAGGAATTATATAAAAATCGCCTTTTCATTTGTTTTCATTCTGACAATGATCAAATATTAATTCTAGCAACATTAAATTTTGGCTTTACCTTAATCTCGTGTTGTTGAGGTATAAAGACAAATTCGAAAATTTGTGTTGCAGAATTAACTTTTGATGTTTTGTGAAAATGAAAATAAAAGAATTATTGAAATATATTTACAATTGATTAACACAATATATTATATTATTATAAGAACTTTTATTTAATTTTCACCTCTGATTTCTTTTCAATTGACAATGTTAGAAATTTTTTGACTATGAATCAGTAAAGACATCGATGTTCTTTTTCTATATTCACATATTTGCGGCACATGCTTTTTCAAGTGATTTTTTTCTATATTATGTCAAAATAGAGATTTAATGAAAAATATGAATATAAAATAATTAATCATATTCCTATAATTATGGGAATGGCGCCGCTTTAACAAAGAATATTTAAGAAATAATTGTATACCGATATTGCATTTTGAGTAAAAAAGATGTTTATCATTGTTGCGCTAAAATAACCAATCATTGTAAAGCGCTTAATAACACCAATATTTACGATATTCTCACAATAAAGGTTAATAATGTAGGGTAAGCAAACAATATTTTTAAAAGCATCAAGAATGTTTATTTTACAAAAATAAAATTTTATAAATTCAATTTAACCCATTTAATTATCGATTTGAATGCAAATAATCAATAATACACCTTGAAAATTAAAGATTACAGACAAAAACAATATAAATTTTTAACGTCAATTAGAAAATCGATGAAACTTTTATTCTATGGTTTATTTATTGTTCTCTTTAATTATTTATTTCAAATATATATATATATATATATAATAATAAATAAATACCCAGAATGAAAAGGGAAAAAATTTTAATGCATGTTTTATTTCCTGAACCCGTCGAATTGAATACTACCTTAAAATGCAGCTTTTGTAAGAAAATTAATTATTACAAAAATGACTAAATTTAAAACATATTTCATAATTTATTTCATTTTGAAAATTTTTAAACCCATAAAATTGAATGGTTTTTTATGTTAATTAATCAACCATGTTAAATTTTTAACATATCAAATTTTACTTAAATTTGGGATTTTCATTCTTCTACCTCAGTTTTCAAACAAAAGTTCTTCTTGAATATTTTTTTTCTATCTATGATACCCCTTTGGCTTGGTTTCCGGATTCAAATTTAAATAATTAATTATTTATTGATTTTTAGTAAATTCAAATTTCGGTGTCTTTTACGTCTAATTATGTAATTTATTCATTGTCATTAGCTAATCCCTTGCCATCCAATGTGACACTTAACTAAGTTTTGGGTTTTGATTTGGTTTAATTTTCATTTACTTTAATTTTTTCATTATTTTATTTTATACAAAGTAGAAATTTTAATTTTTATAAATATATGAAATGTAATTATTTCACTATTAAATATATATAATTATAAGGATTTCTTTCAATTGTCATATCTGATTTTTTTTGACATTGTATTCATTAACTATTTGGCTGTGAATCAGTAAAGATATCGATGTTTTTTATATTCGGTACAGACATTTTCATATATATATATATATATATATATATATATATATATATATATATATATATATATATATATATATATATATATATATATATATATATATATATATATATATATATTGTAAGAATAAATATATATTTTAATTAAATTTAGTGAAATTACTTATTTAGGCTTGAAAAAGCGAATTAGCCATGTTTATAATTTATTAAAACTCAAGTCAACATTTTCACAATATTGTTAACCACACTTTTAATCTGCACCTTTTGACGATAACTAAATGGTAAGACTCTAAACGGGAAACTGCATTTATTTATCTATCAACTTTTCACCCGTTTATTTGGCTGTGACTTTGAGTTAGAATGCTTTACTCTCCTTGTTTGTTGTTTATTTTGCCCTTCGATCAGCTGGAAATCGGTAAATTCAATTAATTTCAATTAACTAACATCAATTTCTAAAAACAAAACAATTAGGTAGGCGACATTTCTTCTTTATGTGAACAATCTTTGAGTCATTTTATTTTGAGTGTAAATAATTACTTAATTTTTTTAAATCACATAGCTACTAAATTATTGGTTTGTTTTTTATTAGTTTGTATTTTTTGAATATCTATTTTGGGGACTCCAATGATTATACATTATTATATTTCTATTCGACTCATCATTTTCTATCCATGAATACCCATTTTCCCGGAATAAATTATATTTTAATTTTTTGAAATTTTAATAAATTTATTAATTTTTATAAGTTTTGCATTTTATCGATTTGCACATTTCCTTGCACCGTCAAATTTCATTTGACTTACTTTATACGAACCCCAATACCCTGTTAAAATATTTTCTATTAAACGTTTTTATTAAATCTTATATGTGTATTATATACGAATATCAGAAAATTCCTCAATAATTTAAGCCTGTACAGTAATTGAATTTATGTTTATTTATAAATTTTGTTTTAATTTTTTCCAATTTATTTATCTAATCTAATGGTCATTCCATTTATAATAATCGTCAAAAAATATATTGAATTGCCTCGAACGTTTGAATATTAAATTTCTGAGACCAAAATATTGCTTTTATAATTAATAAGGAGAAAAAATAGCAGGGGCTGCTATCTTAAGAACAATACCAATACTTTGGAAACTTTGGATCACTACTTGATCCTTTATTATTCTTTTCAATATCAAAAATATTAATATTAATATTAATTCCTTCCATTTCCCTAAAAATTCATAATAAAAAAAATTAAATATTAAAACAACTAAATCAGTTTATTTTTAAAATTTCAAAATTTCGACAAAAAACTGTTGAAGGAAATCAAAAAAATTTTTTTTCAAAATAATATTTTTAACATTAACTTGAAATTTCAAATTATATTTCCCTTACTTAGAGTAAAATTTCAATTTATATGTAAATACTGACATTAATTTGTTTGAAAAAAACAACACAAAGCAATATTAAAACAAAATTAATTAAAAGTTTAATATTTTAAAATAATCAAATATATCTTAAAATTGGAATTTTTTACAATATCATGTCACCCATCACTTATTCTTATAGAAATTCTAATTGACAAGTCTGTGTTTCAATTGTATGGAAAAAGAAAAGTTATCTCAACACTGGAGATGATATGTAAAAGAAATGTTGAATAAAAGAATAATTTGTTAACATTATTAAAGCTTGTCAAAGTATGAAATGCAATGGACTCTTCAATTCGGTGTGATAAATATGATAAATAAACATATTTTGGGATCATATAATTCAGCGTTCATTTTTCATTCGGTGGGACACGAACACATCTGGAATTAAAAGCAGTAAATACGCTCGAAATTTTCTATATATTGATAGTATATCTGTATATTCCAATTCAACTATTTATAAACTTTGAACAAGAATCATTTTAGTAACATATGCGAAATATGTTTAGTTTTGTATTTTCTATGTTCGGGATTTTAGATTGATATTTTAAAGTAACAAGCAAACCCATAATTATTCACAAATTATATTTCTATTGATATTAATTAAATATTTATTAACAATTTATTTTAATAAGGTATTTATAAATTTAAATAATAATATTTCATGAAAATTAAATATGATTAAATATTATTAAAAATTTGTTTAAATTAATGAAAATCATTATCAAACATTCATGTACTTTGAATTACTTTGAATTTTTCAAATTTAGAAATTATCAATTTTTTATCTATGATAAAAAGATGCCTTTGATGAAAACAAAATAAACTACACTTGTTTGCATGAAATAAAAGTATCTATTTATATAGGCTTGTTTGTACATAGGTTTTGTTTATTTTGTCTATAGGTTTCTTGTGCACCAATAAATGAGTCGTCATTTCTGACAAATTATTTTTTAGCAAGATTTTGAATTGATAAATTTTATTTAATTTTTACAATTTAAAGTAAGTTTTAATAATTTTAAACTTAAATTTGATGTTATCAAATTATTAGTTACATATTTTCATTTAATTTAAGCATTTTGAGACAATATGGAGAATATTCATAAAATAATTATGTTAGATTTTTATATTGACATTTTTGAGTTAATCTCTTTAAATTTGTAAAATTGTAAAATTGAACTTTTTAATATTTATAATAAACGTTTAAAATGAAATTCTCCGCTTAAGAATGTTTTCGATTTTTTATAATTATTTCGTTTATATAAAAATTATAAAATAAACATAAATGATATTTGATAAACACTTTTGTACCAAAGGCAAAATACTAACAGATGTATACTGAATGTATACTGAAGTTGAAAGGTTTCACAACTGATGTTATCATTCAAACAATAAGTCAATGAGAAAACTATTAATAAATGACCCCAAAATTCAATAAATAATATTTATTTAACTATTGAAATTAATTATTAATGACATTAAACACCATCATTTCTAATTTATCCAAAAATATTTTCCTAACTCATGGGTAACGCGATTCTATACGGATGATTAATGTTCCACGACTTTTACCAAACACGCCGCAATAAACAAATTAAAGGTATTAATTCTAAATATAGAAATTTAATATAATTTTTGAAAATTTTAAAAATTATAAATAAATATTTTTTTAAAATTATTATTAATATTTTTATTATTAATATTATTATTATTATTATTATTATTATTATATTATTATTATTATTATTATTATTATTATTATTATTATTATTATTATTATTATTATTATTATTATTATTATTATTATTATTATTATTATTATTATTATTATTATTATTATTATTATTATTATTATTATTATTATTATTATTATTATTATTATTATTATTATTATTATTATTATTATTAAGTGATATTTACTTGGTAGCAGCATTAATTAACTTTTAAAACAATTTAATGACAATTTAAGCCTTTTGCTGCGAATAATATACTTAATACAAGTGAAAAAATTTTCGACTATAAGATTTAAGGATATTTAACGTATTATTTCGAATATAAACCGCACTAAGGTTTTAACACTTATATTGGAAAAAAAATCAACCTCAAATTTAAGCCACAGTAGGTTTTATGATAGGTATTTTAAATAGGACAGAGTAAAAATAAAGATGCTTTAATAAAAGGTGTTAAAAAACGAACTTTATTTTATAATAATATTTACATAATCTTCTTATTTAATTTTCTTCAGACGCATCATCACTTTCGACACCTTTACTTTCTGAGCTAGAATCCTCATCTTCACTGTTGCACCAGAGTACATCATCTTCGGTACCATTTAATTCATTAGTTATGCAACATTTTAAAAACGATTTTTTAATTATTTCTTTCCATCTTTGCAATCTTCCCACTGCAAATCTCACGGAGCTATAGTTGATGGCGATGCTCGTTCTATTTTCCCATTTGGTACCAAAGGATGGTCTTCTCGAATTAACCAGGCTTTATAATAGGTTCTCATTCTGTCTTTGAATTGTTTATTTGCATATACATCGAGAGGTTTATAGTTGCTCGTCATTCCTCCTGGGATTATTACGTTAGTACATTTTTTCTCTCTTTATTTTTAGTTTAACGTCATCAGTTAAATGTCCCCGGAACGCATCCATTACTAGTATGCTTCGTCTCTTTAAAAGAGCACCAAGTCTCTTCTCCCAGACAGTTTCTACCAAATTTTCCATCAATTCTGACGTCATCCAGGCATTCCTTTGTGCTCGAATTACAACACCCTTAGGGAAATTCTCCTTGAGTATGGTTTTTCTGTTTAAAATAATGAAAGGTGGCAATTTATTTCCGCCAGTGGTTATAGACAATATTACGGTAATGCGCGATTTTTGACATCCAGCAGTTAATATTTTTATTTGTTTTTCTCCTTTCTTGTTTACTGTATAGTTTCTTGGCATATCGAAGAAGATTGCTGTTTCTTCAGCGTTTCCAATTTGATTAAAGGAATAATTATGCTCTTTTCTCAAGTTGATAACATGGGGCTGAAAACCGAGTAGTTTATCTTCGAAATCTGATGGTAACATTTGGATGATTGCCGTCCTTCTTCTCAGTGATAATGCTTCACATTTCATGAACTTTTCGCACCATCCTCGACTTGCTTTAAATATGACGCCGGAATGTTTAGAATACTCTTGCTTTAAGCATAACTGAGTCCTTCGTCACTGATAAAACATTACTTCGTAATTCCTTCACACAGACAACTACGTCAATTGCATGACACCTTCCGATTTAAGACTCCAAAAAAGATTTTAAAATGCTGTTTTTAAAATGCTGTTTTTTCCTGGAAGTTTTTTAATAGCTGATAAAAATTCTAACGTGTTTTTTTCTTATTTAAATAGTTTCAACAAGATACGAGTATACCTATATCATCAAATGAAACGAAATAAATACACTGATTTTGTAATAAATAAAGAAAATATTTAAAAAAGCACAAAAATAAAAATCCGTAAAATACAATACAATACAAATTAAAAAAAAATTATTTTGTAATAATTTTTTTTCGAATATTGAGTGCAAAGCAAATGCTCCTCTCTTTGGCGCTCTTGGAAAATGCCAATCTCACCCTAAGGGAGAGTCAGTCGTGAATACCACACTTGGAGTAGAATATAAGTACACCATAAGTGTAATGTAATTAATTCAAATAAAAATTGTTTTATTGAAAAAAAAGAAGTACCTGTTACATAAAAAGAGAAAATATTGATCCAACTTGTTCCTATAGATTTTGGCTACAATAGATGGTGGGCCTTATAACCGGATTTCACTGTATTTATATCAAACTTTTTTAATCCTAAATAGTTATTTCTAGAAATAAAATTTACTCACAATTTTCAAATCAAATTAAAATTATTATGAAATGTAATTTAAGCGTTAAAGTTTAAAAGAAAGTTTTACATTTCTGAAAGGGAAATAAAAACTACTCGAGACTAAACTACTCTCACAAAATTTTCATAGAAATCTTTAGTTTTTATCACAAAATAAATTATATTCTAAAATGATTTCAAAATTTAATTAAAGATGCAGTTGGCGCGAAGTTCACTCTAAGCCGTGAACTAAGTTTTTTCAAAGTTTTATAATTTTGGGAAAAAATTCAAAGTATAATTTTTTGCATTTTTAATTATTTTTAATTTCTAACAGTAACATAATATTTTATAATTTTTATAAATAAACATTTTAAATAGAGAAGAATAATGTTTTTTGCCATGAAACGTCATACAATATAATATTGTAACTCACAATTTGTGCGAGTATGAAACCCGTACGTTTTGTTTTAAGCTTAATACTAATAACAACATGAATAATAAATTTGACAAACACGTTAAAATATTTTTAGCAACTGTGAATTGTTCTAAAATATAAATTAAATTATTATTGTATATTGCCTGTATGTTGAAATCCTTACTTATGCATTAATTATTTTTAAAGAATCTCATCAAACATTTTGTTATTAAATAAAAAAAACGTATTCGAAATCTTGATTTTAAATGGATTCAATTAATACCAGAATTTCTGTGACTAACAGCAACTATGAAATTCAATAACAATTGGTGACTGGAATATAGTCAACAATGATGATAATAATATATTTTTTTTAATATATTTTAATTTTTATAGATATTTATATTTCGCATAAAAATATAGAATTCAATATTTCGTACAATCCTCTGAAAAAATATACCAAAAGAAAAAAGAATTGGTATTATTATTGAAGTTAAATCCATCTTTAAATTTCTCAGCAAAAATCTTGAAACCAACAATATATATTTAATCAAAAGATTTATAAATAACAAGTTTTTAATTTTTCACAAAAACCGCCAACTCCAATTATTAAAACAAAAAGATATCTAACTATTGATATAAACTAAACTTTGATGTTAATTGTTGAACCGAATTTTCTAAATATATTTCAATGGAATGTTAAATTATGACAATATAGGATCATAGATTGTGAATAATTAAGTATTTAAAGATTTTTCAGAATTACAGTAAACTTTTCCATGATGATCATCGTGAAATTTTGTTAAAATATTACCAGTAACTTGGACACTTTTTATATGCCCCACATGAAGGAGTCTAAAGATTTTATATTCAAATTAGTTTAAATGCGGCAGAAAAACTCTTAAAATTAATTATTAAAAATTTGAAAAAACTAAACCCATGATCATCAAAAATAATAAAGCTTATATCGGATTCGGGAAACATTTGTTAATGTTATCTTGAAGAGAACTAAAGTCTGCTTATACGCCATATTATTGAAAAATGAACCAAAAAACATGCGAGTAGTGAGGTATAAGTCATATAAATCACCTTATTCGCTATATTTGGTAATATTTGGATTTCACTGTCGTCTTTCTCTTTTGTCTTTCTGATCTTTTCTGACAATATAAACTTTTATTGATTAGAACAAATGATTATAACAATTACAACAACAATCAAATACTGAGGATTAAAAACAATTGTTATAGAGTGCTTATTACATCAATTCGTGAGAAATGGCAATTTAGATAGCAAATGGGAATACACCGCACTCAACCATTGTTGCTGAACTGATAAATAGTAAAATCGTTCTGGTTTCTTTTTTGTTTCAGCGCGAATACCTCAATACTCTTTATTTATATTTGGATACACGCTACTCGTATAAATTTTCTTTATTATTTATTTTCTCTAATTTCAATTTATAATTTCATCGAGCCCAAATTCTCCGCAGCTTCGAAATTTCCGCTTTTGTCGGATTCAATTTGTGTCATTGCCTTTTATAGGTTGTCATTTATTGGCATTTAGATGTAGTCTATCGTTGTTTTCGTTTTCTTTTAATCAATCTCCAACTTTACCAATCATTCCATTTTTTTCAGACTACTGTTGAGATATACAGTTTTATTTGATTTTTTGCTTTTTACTTTTACGACTTCTCAGTTGATTCAAGCCGACAAAATACAATAATTCCACTTTTCAATTTTGTTTTTGTTTTTGTTTTTTATTTTCAATTTGTACTTATTAATTAATAACGTCCCTGTCAAATTTAATTGTTTAATTTTATTGGGTTTCTAATTTTCTTTTAATTTTCAATTTCTTTTTTTCGCTAGTTTTTCAGAATTCTGGAACGATACATCCTCTATTTAATACATCTCCCATCATTTTGCTCACTCTAATATTGATTTAATTTTATTGTTCCATCACTTTTATTGCCATCTTAACTTTCTTATCCCCATCCCCCTTTTATTATTAGGATCTATATGGTACAGATCTCAATATAAATATTTAAAAAAGATTTCGTTTAATTATATTTATGTTTTCATGTGATTTTTAAATTTCGTTGTGAACAATGAATAGTCAGGAATGGACTGGCACACCGGGACACCAGGTTATTTACTTGATGGGCCGTTGGTATTTATAGATAGTGGTACCTATAAATACCTAGAAAAATTACTAGTTTTCGCTTCTTGTAATCGGCGTTTTATAGATATTTAAAATATTATTTAAAAAATAAAAAATCAGTAAGGAATTTCCTCAGGTAAATATCGGCTTATTATAATTTTTATTTAATTTGTAAATTAATATTTTTACTATTATCAATATTTTATATTAAAATTTATATTCTATTATAGAATAGTAAAAGCAAAATAAATTCTTTTCTCTACTCATAAACTCTAAAAGAACAATGAAATCAAAACCCAAAAGAAAAGGTGGAGCAGAAAAATTAAGAATTAGAAAGAAAAATTTATTAACTGAGCAAGCTATTAAATCCAAAAAACTTGAAAACCTTTTTCCAAAATCCTTTCAACAGTGTTAAAATTCGTCATGATGAGTTAAGTATATCATTGTCTGAATCTGAAGATGAAGTCAAATCTCATGAACACATAGAACTAATTCAAATTCAAAATAATGATGAAAATATAGAAAATGTTGTTTCTATATTGAAAAATTGTAGGGTTGCCAACTCCTACAACCTCGAACCCGGGAGATTATAAAATTGCGAACAGTATAACGCTTAAGAAATAATATAACAGGTGTTTTTTCGCTTATTTGGTTTACACATGTTAGTGATTTTAACTATATGATGACTAATACCATAAAGATTTAAACAAAACAATTATTTTTACATATTACATAGTACAGTTTACAAATCATGCTATTTTTGTTTGTTTTTAAAATTGTATTTTTCTTGTCGTCGGACTGACTCCAATAGCTTTGGTGATTTTAGAGAAATCAAATAAAAGTTAAAACTTGAAAACTGCACTATTTTCATGAAAAATTGTAAAATATTGTAAAATCGGAAAGACAGGAGATTTACATCTCCCGGGTCATAGTTAACCAGGAGACGGGAGACTCCTGGGAAAAATGGGAGAGTTGGCAAGCTAGTGAAATTGAAATAGTAACCGATCACAGTGAAACAGAAACTGTTAATAATATAAAAAATGAAGAAGAAAGAACTAAAATTAGTCTTAATTTATTTTTCAAAGAGTTTTTATTTCATCATCCAGTTCAACCTAACGAAGTACTTTTTTTAACTAGTACTTTTATCAATTTAATAATTGAATTAAAAATATATTATTAAATTAATTAAATTAAAATAAAAAATTAAAAACAATTGTTTAAATAATCTTTTACTTTCACTTTTTTTCGAAAATCATCATCAAATTCAATTTTAAAAAAATCATCAAATTCAAAAACATGTCGAACGAAGTCACTGAAGTCGAACAAGTTGAAGAAGTTGCAGAAGTTGAATCAACTGAAGCTGTTACTGAAGAAGTTGAGGAATCATCAAATAGAGTCAAAATCAATGGATCAAATATGTCAGAAATACAGGAAACAGAAACCTTAGGCTTATTCATAATGATATCTCTGATGATGGTCAAGTTCTTCAACAATGTTAATTACAATAAATTCTTTATTCAAATTAATTGTATGTCCCTACAGTACATGTTTGGAAAAGATCACGAAATTTATGTTTGGAGCTGTTCACATAAATTAAGTCATTTCGGAGTAAGTGGATAATAGCAAACTACAAGGGCGCGATTTAGAAGACCATTACGCATTTAATAACTTTTGTGCATTGCATTTATTTTCTAAAGCATGAATTCTTATTCCTAATAGAAAATTTGTGATTTTTAAAAAAGTAAAATCTTTGATATATCATATATTACATCTTAATAAAATCAAAAATTAATGAAGATTTTAAAAAATTCGCCAAATGAAAGTCTAAAACCGGATTGAAAAACAATTTACCGCGTAACTGTCTACGCATTGAAAATGAAAGTATTTTCTGAGAATTCGCATTTAATTAAACAAAAAATGAAAATCTATCAGTTATTAGGAAAGAAGTCAAGCATTAGATTCCATTGAATTCATCATTTGCATTATTTGCATTATTTACACTGTCTCTTGCATGATGATTTCAATACGAATTTCCAGCACCACATTTCCTACTGATTATCATCTCTTGATCTGGTGGTCTTTTCCAGTTTTATG
The DNA here is from genome assembly GCA_959609185.1 of Schmidtea polychroa. NCBI lineage: Eukaryota > Metazoa > Platyhelminthes > Tricladida > Dugesiidae > Schmidtea > Schmidtea polychroa. The sequence goes on along the minus strand of CAUHTR010004948.1, from coordinate 11,130 downwards.
GAAATTTATTCCTGAGTATTGTCAATTATTTCCCCAGTTTTTGGAGATATTTTTTCATTTATATGCAAAATTTTTTAATTTTTAAAATATCTTTATGTTAATTAATAATAATAATAATAATAATAATAATAATAATAATAATAATAATAATAATAATAATAATAATAATAATAATAATAATAATAATATAATGATGATTTCCTGACAGCAGCATTAATAAAATGTTAATAAAACATAGGCCTTTTGCTGAGAAGTATACATTTAATAAAATGAAAAACAGTTTCGATGATAACAATGATCTTTGCTAATTTTCCTGGGAATTTAGTTGTTTCAATTTTCAAATACTTTTTGATCTTTTCTATTTTCATTTTCTCTTTTCGTTGAATTAAATAAATAAAATAAATCAAAAAATTTGATATATTTATAAGGACAAACTTTTATTATTTTTATATTCCCTGCTCTTAAAATCTTTTCATTTCATATTTTCTGATCAGAAACCTTTATGTATAAATAGAATTTAGTGTGATTTATTCAATTATGTTTGTTATAACTTAATTATTCGTGAACAATAAAAATTACTTCAATAAACCATTCGAAATATATTTTATATTGACTTTCAGAGATTTACAAAATTTGTCTGATATACATAAATGTAACAATAACTCTCGGTCATTGAATATCATTTTCGAATAGACAATGAAAAACCATTATTACAGTTACTGTTTTTTCATAACTCATATTTAAAACATTTATAATTGAGAAATTTGAATAAAATATATTTATTTATTTATCTTACAGGTAATCCACATTTCACCCTTTTCTTTCTACTGTTCCCAGCGTGACCTAGAATCCAAGAATGATATACCGGTCGATACCCGTTCAGTGATCAACATTGGAACTGTATTGAGTGAGTGAGTAGTTGTTAAAAGTCAGCGTACATCTGTGCACTATAATTGGCAAGTGCTCGAGCGTGTTAGCGGACTGCCAATAGAAGGCCTATGCTCGACTTCCTTTTAAGTCCCCATTTGTTTGTCGCATATTAACTCAAATTAACTCTTCTGAACCCGGTATTTAAATTAAAGGTTTTTAAATTTAAAATATTTTTCTTTAATAAAATTTAAAAAAATTTAAAGTTTCTAGTCTTTTGACTCCGGCAATCTTTGACTCTAGTGAAGACTTCAACGACACTGTCTAACATTAATTTCATGATGACGCTGATCTTTAAATTAAGTAAAAGCTTTGGACACTATTTTAAGAAGAGAGAAAATACAAAAGTCCAAAAATATTCATCCTTCAAATAAAATGATATTATTGAGTATACTTCACAAAATATTTTAGTCCTTTAAAAGTGTCTTTGTCCTTTCATTTCGAAATGGCTCCCAATCTCTCATAACATATATTATGATTTCTCGCTTTAATCGGAAAATGTGACGATATATAATTTTCCTTCACACAATAGCAAGGGTGTACCAAATGTCCCTGTCCATCGGAGCTAACCACTTACTACTATTTACCTTTTATATTTGAATGTAATAATAAAGGAAAATAGTTTCAGCTAAAATAAATTTGAAATATTTGCAACAATTTCTAAATTAAAAAATTTCTTTATTAAAATTTATAAAAAAAAATAAAAGGAAAATTTGTTACTAAAAATTATTATTATTAGTTTGACAGAATAAAAAAGAATATAAAAAATCTAAAATATTTATTCTTCATTATTCTACTAATTAATGAAGTGTGAAAATATTTACAAAAAATAATTAAACTAATCGAATTTTAAATAAAAATTATTGATTTTAGATTTGCATAGAAAATAACCATTGGAAATTATTCCAAGAGAAATAAATCGATATATATGGAATTTTAATCCATGATATTCTTGATTTTAGGATATTTTGGGGGTTAAAACAAACTTGTAAATAGGTTTAACTGATAAAGGAGATATGTGAAATAAATATTTTGTTAAAAAATAAAATTTATTAAAATTATTTAAATTTATTATGTATTTATTGTTCAATATAGTAAGTTAAAATATGATATGCAATTCGGTAACAATTTAATATAATAAACTTTTAGTAAGCATAATTCAATAAAGTATGTCGTATAATGTATATGTTACAGTGAATTTGTATTACCAGTGAGAATATATTTTCACTGGTGAAAATATATTTTCGCTAAGCCGGTCAGTGAATGTATATCTAACAATGAAGATACAAATTCACTGGTTACATTTAGTGAGTTTGTATTCATTGACAAGCAAGAATTCGCCGCGTGGAAATTTTTGGCCTTAAGTGTCGATGTGTCGCCCTTCTTTCATCTAGCTGCGAAGTGTTTTTAAAAGTTTTTTAATTTTTCTAAATATGTAATTATATTTAATGTGTAAGTTCAAAATAAATTAATATATCATTCAATGTTTTAACTTTTAACTCGGGTAGTCTACAGACTAGAAATAACTGGAGCGGTTGACACAAATGAAAACAAAAAAACACGCAACTGTCAAACTGACATTCAATTATAGGTTAGGGTAAAATACACATTCACTAAAACTTGCTAGTGAAGTTATATATTCACCAGTAGAAATATATTTCACTGGTGAAAACGTATTCGGATATGAATTCACTGTAACATATATACCTTTTGTAGAAATCTGTATGGATCTTTTGAATAATGCAATTATTATTATTACATAAATATGTAATAGTAGAGTTATCACACCGATCACGGCTTTTTTGAATGCTGGTGTAATTATCCGTTTCGTTAGGTATTTTCACAATAGAAACACTACTACTTATCTGTTTGGGAATTGCTGTTACTGGTTTTTATAATTAAAAAACCATCTAGTTTAACCACTTGCGCTATATTGACGTGCCAGGCACATCTTGATGATATTTTCAGTACTGCAAGTGACGTGTATACCACGTCGATAGTATTTGTCGCAAAAACAAAAACGACGTGTTTGCAACGTCGGCTGACAGACCGATAATTATTTATATTCGTGTAAATCTTTTATGTAAGACCCTACCCTCGCGCTAAGCACTGGTCAAACCTCTGAGCTCGCTGACGCGGTGAGGCGTCGATGCCTTACGATACTTTATATAGTAGAGCGCGGCTCAGCTACCGAAAATTAAATCATAGCGCAAGTGGTTAAATGTTTTTTCAATTATTTCATCGAGTTTATTTTGTTTTTATTTTACTAATTTTGTTTTTAACCGCTGTTTTTTAAGCTTTTCTATTAAATTTATTCTACCTAAATTTTAAAACAATAGCTCTGTAAAATAAATTAACTACTCAAATGTAAAAAATGCTTAACATAGAAATTAATTACTTTATGAAAATTTAATATCACGCAAAATTCTTCTACTTACTACATAGGTTCCCAACCTTTTTCGGGTGACAACCCCTTTTATTAAAGCCAAGTGACCCACGATCCTAATACAATCTAAAATTGTGTTTTAATAAGGTAATGAAAAAACAAACAAAAACAATTTTTAGTATAACTTTATTTTATGTTTAATAATCAATTTAATGCGATGGTTGAAATTGCATGTTATTAATCAGACTTGAAATTCGCGGTTAAGTTTTTGTTAACGCCAACCTCAACATTAAATTTTTTCAATCTTTCATATTTAAACGAAGAAGAGTTGAAAATCCACTCTCGCAGAGATATGTAGAAACAAAAGAAACTAAAAGTTGAAAGGTAAGCATTGCCACATTTGGGTATGAATGTCGTAGTAGAACACTAATGGTTATGAAAAATTTTAATGTATATTAATATGACTATCTTTCAAATCTTAATTTTGATTACATAAGTTAATTCAGATTATCAATAAATTTAAAATATATTTTGATTATGTAATAAAAAATAAAAAAATTGTGCGTCCTTCTTTGGTTGGTGCCCTTGGATTTGCCTAAGTATGCTGGTTATCGTGTTTGGCGGCGATAATATAGCTAGTCTCATACCTCTGTAAATATTTAATTTTTAATAAAAAGCACTAGTTTATCTGGTTAAAGTATCAATGATACTTTGTTGTATCTGCATGTGTCACAGAATAAAAATCATACGAAAGATTGTAAATGTGTTGGTAGTTGACTACATGAAAAGCAAGGCTTAATACACATTGTTGAGTACTACGATGCTGAGTTCCTTTCTGACTCCACTCTGGGAAAGTACAGACTACCATATGGGTGTAACTGAATACTGAATTTTTTAATCATATGTATTTAGTCAGCCTCATTAGAACTTAGCATATTAAAAGCATTATCTTTATCTTGTCCTCTTTTGTCATGATAGGATTTTTTATTATGGGTGTGTAGTAATAGTAATAGTAATAATTACTATAGTAATTTTTATTATTATTAAATTAATACATCAAATGGGGTAAATAAAGCTCCATTTAAATTCACACATTACAACTATTCACTCATAGCATTCACTTATTCTTATAGTATTTCTTGAAGACATGAAATACCTCTTTTTAGCCTATATTTGTCATCCACTTTACCCTAATTGAATTTTCCAATCACAACTACTTCACTCTAACGGTATTTGTCAGGGTATCAGGACATCTCCCCCGGGTTTTTCCCCCAATCAAATAGGAATTCCCCTAGTAATTCCCAGTAATCTTTATACTAATTTAATAATAATAATAATAATAATAATAATAATAATAATAATAATAATAATAATAATAATAATAATAATAATAATAATAATAATAATAATAATAATAATAATAATAATAATAATAATAATAATAATAATAATTAATAATAATAATAATAATAATAATAATAATAATAATAATAATAATAATAATAATAATAATAATAATAATAATAATAATAATAATATAAAGTGATGATTTCTTGGTAGCAGCATTTATTATATAAAACAGTAAAGTGATAATTTAAGCCTTTTGCTGCGAAAAATGTATTTAATGAAAAAATTTCGACTATAAGATAGTCCTTGTCAATCTCCTGGAATTTAGCAATCTTCTTCCCGAACATACATTTCTATCTTTCTTTTATTTCCTTTTTCTTACTTCCATTGGTTATAAATATAATATACTTTCTTTTTCTGAATTTTTAAAAATTTTATTTAAATTTATATAAATTATATATATAAATTATATATATAAATTATATATATAAATTATATATATATATATAAATTATATAAATTAATGTAATTTAAAATTCAAAATGGCACCAACTAAAATTTTCAAATTTTTAAAGCTTTTATAATTTGCCCTAGAATCCAAATTCAATAAAATATTTTAAAATATTTATAAAATAAAGCTTCCAATAACTATTTATATACGCGATTTAAATATTTCAATAAAAGTGTCAATTTTGATTTTTAAATCCTATCTTTTGAAAGCATATTTCATTTCTAAAAATTTATATATAATTTTAATTATTACTTTTTTTAATTTATTATATTTTTTTAAAATATTATCAGTTATCCTCAAGGTCGATGACAACAGATCAAATTGATGATTTCATTGATTTCTTCTTTAGTATTGATTTTTGACAGTCTATTTATAATGAGAATTGCTTCTTTGAATCCGACATTTTTTTAGGATGTTTAAATTGGCTATGATTTTGATTGAAATATTTTTTCTTTCCCTTATTGGTTGACACTGTTGGAGATGTCTGTTTATTGAGGATTTTCCACCATGATCTAGATGTTCTTTAACTCTTTGGTGCAAGGTCCTGAGTGTACATCCAATGTATATTTCCTTGCATACATTGCACGGGATGCAATAGACGATGTTTAACATAACCTCGATAAATTATCTTATAGTCAAAATGTTTTTCATTAAATACATTATTCGCAGCAAAAGGCTTAAATTATGACTATTATTTAAAATAATAAATGCTGCTACAAAGAAATCATCACTTTAATAATAATAATAATAATAATAATAATAATAATAATAATAATAATAATAATAATAATAATAATAATAATAATAATAATAATCAAGAGTAATTTTTAAATCATACAGTGACAATAACACCCAGTTACATGCTAATACTGCTAGCGAGCTTTATAGAGATTTATTTAAGCTTTATAATAATAGCCTATATGGTAGATCAGTCAAAAATTTAAAAAAGCGCTTGAATTTGAGATTGTAACTCAGGCAAAAAGCTTATTACATATGCATCAAAGCTACAATTTAGAAAAATCTCTCACGATTGACAGTGATCTAGTTGCGGCACACTTGAATAAAGATCAAATATGTTTAGATAGACCCAGCTAAATTGGTCAGTCAGTACTAGATCTGTCTAAACTGCGCAATGCGCATGTACTAACTTCAATATATTGAATTTGACAACGCGTGAGTTTAATTGTAAAATTAATAGTGTTGCCGAAAATACTTACTCTTTATTTTTAGAAATTAAAAACTGTAAATTAGATTTATTATTACCGACCATTATTAGAAATAATCTTCTTGACACATCCAATTATGATTCTGAAAATCCTTTATACTGTAGAAAACTTGTCTCTGTTATTGGATATTTTAAGGACGAGAGTAAGGGACTTGGATAATGAGAGTGAGTTTTCTTGAGACCAAAATGTTATAGTCTCTTAGGCTCTAAGGCTAGTATGAAAGCTAAAGGAGTTAAATTATTGAGGATTGAAATTAATCATCAATCATATCTCAATTGTTATAACTTGAACGAGATATTTTCAGTACCACAATTTAGGAGAGGGTCACGTAATCATCAATTATATACATTTAAAAATATAAAAATACAAGCGATTATGGATGGGGAAAATACCAGTCTTGAATTTGGGTATTATTTAGGATACGATGAACTTGATGACTATGACAGTGATATGATGGAGGAAGAAACAGTTCGAGAAAATCAAAATCGATTGGATGAAATATGTAATTACTTGATTTTGTGATTTGATGAAAATGATTTGTTAAATATATTTTAAACATTTATTATTCAATTATTAATTTTAATTTACAAACTACCACGCCAGGCTCTTCGTGGCGATGGCGGGCATGCTTGCAGGCGGCTTATATGCTGATGATTTTAGTCTTTTTTTGAATAAATGTACATTCACATGTTTTGTGGTGAGAGAGAGAGAATTTAGACTAACAAAATCTTTGAGTTGTGAAATTTTGTTTTTAGGACCTTTTAAAATTTGAGAAAGCTTGATTTAGGAAATTTATTTTGGCGATTTTTTGAGATGGGAATTTGTTGAAAACATCTTGTATCATATACCTGTGATTTTTTTATCAAGTCGTGTAATCAAAAGTAGTAGATGATATATATTCCTTCAAGTAGTTTTATTGATTTTTTTAAGTCAGTGACCTAGATGATTTTCAAAGTATTTTTTATATTTAAAATTTATTAGTATTTTATTAGTATTTTATTAAATTTTTAGTTCATTTGCCCACCATGTGTTGAGGAATATAAGGAATCGGTTAATATGTGAAAGTTGTTATATAATGGCATTTGATGATGATGATATTCACTGTCTCATCATGTGTTGAAGTACACGATTCTTCATAATCCAAAACTAGATGTCCTTTTAGAATCTCAAAGTCTATGTCTAATACAACTGTTTTTCTTTATTACTTTATTCAAGTGTTCGTCGTCATGGTAATTTGTTTCATCAATAAGATCGCCAAGTAGTAAATTCACCACAAAATGTCACTTTTATTTCCCATATCATAAATTTAATAATTTAATTTAAAAATTATTTAATAATTTAAAGTCTTTGTCTTCTACTTTTAAAAATTCAGTAAAAAGTGTTGACAAATTGGTTGAACTGTTAATGAAGAATGGTTATTCAAAATACTTTTTAGTAATTATGGTGAAAGAGACTGTTGACAAATATATTAAAAATCCTAAGGATCCATGTTTGAGAAAATCTGGGTGTGATCTTGTTGAGATGTGTGAGTCAGATGAGTTAAAATCTGGGTGTGATTTTGTTGAGGTGTGTGAGTCTGATGAGTTAAATAAATTAAATAGTGTGAGCAAGGATGATGAGCCTAAATTTGTGTTAGTATTGCCGTACTCAGAAAGTTTTAAGGATTATAAAGTGAAGATATGAAAGCAGTTAGGGAATTTAAACTATAGGATAGTGTCAACTTCATGGAAAGTACGCAATATGTTCATTAATAAGTCAAAAACTCCGGTTGAATTGTGTTCCGATTTCGTTTATCAGAGTACATATAATGGGTGTAATCCCACATACATTGGAGAGACTTCCCGTCATCTCTGTATTCGAGCTCGAGAACATTGTAGACCGAACGCTTTGACCCATATTGGTGAGCACAATAAGGGCTGTAAGATTAAAATAGGTATGTCTCATTTTAAAATTTTATTAAAAAATTTCGATAATTATTGGGAATGTGTGATTTGTGAGGAGTTGTTGATAAAATCATTGAATCCGAAAATTAATGTGCAGAATGCAGTAAATACTCGTGTTTTGAGTTTTTTTAAATAAATTTTTAAATAATTTTTTTATATTGTATGTATTGATTGTTGTATTAAATTAAATAATTAATAAAAAAATTTTTAAATTATTAAATTAAATTTTAAATGTTAAAATTTTAAAATAAATAATATATTTTTTTATAAAATGAAAAATTTTTTATATATAATTAAATTTGTTTAAAATCCTTAATTTAATGAGTTATTATATCCCACCTGATGATGACAGGAAAACTGTTGAAATTAATCGTGAAAAGAATGTTTGATTGGCGTTATCTTATAATTAAATCATTGCCATGTATGTTTAACTATTTATAAATATTATTATTATTATTATTATTATTATTATTATTATTATTATTATTATTATTATTATTATTATTATTATTATTATTATTATTAATGATATAAAAATGGTAGATAAATAGTCCAATAGAATTTCTTTATTTGAAGATTCATTTTTTCTTTAACTGAAGCTTCAAACTTTATTTTAGTATTTTATAATTATTTATAATTATTAATATATTATCACGACCCAATCATCATCTGACATCAGAGATGCTGAAAACCACAATAATACTAAAACTTGAAAATTGTTTACAAAAACAAACGTTATTTACATTTGCGAATCCCTGAAACTTAGAATCAAGGACAATGAAATGTTAATATATACACTTACGATTCCCTCAGTCAAACCGCCGAAGATTTCTTAGTTCAAAAAGAGTTTCATAGTTGATGTTGACTATAGAAATATAAAAATCGAGCATATAGTAAATCGAGCTCAGGAAACGCATTCAATCACACATACGCTTATACATATAAAGATACACACATAATATATTGAAACTGTAATATTGACAATCTGTAAGGTAACAATCTTTTTTATTGTTATACTAAATAAAATTTACTAACCAGTGTCATCTTATTCATTTATAAAAGATAACAAGATGAGATTCTAAGCACACATTAAAATCAATACTATGTGTAAACATTTTTGCACTTTATTACACATTATTGCATATTTTAAATCAATAATTACATTGACATGATTATTTCTAAATTTTAAACTTACAAATATAATTCGTAAAAATCTTTTTTCGTACTTACAAATATAAAATAATATATTTTTTAACGGAAAAAATCTCTTTTTTCTGAACTAACTTTCTATAGAGATATGAAAGAGTTGTGGTCAACAAAATTAATTGACTCATAACTAAGAATATTTTTGTAAAATTAATCTTTTAAAAATCTGAAAGCGAAAGCCTCTAATCAAGTATATTACACTTCCTCCTCCGCGGGTTACTGACAATTTTTTAATTGTATTATATATTTTATGCTAACTTTTTTAAATCTTCAACAAAGAAAAGCATGATTTTAACCGCCTTTTCAAAGAGATACAAAAAAACTCAAAAAAGCTATACACTTTCTAGTACAATTCTGCACTTTTAAATATATATCAGCACTTTTTTAAAGTGCAAAATTCTTGGAACTAGAAATGACCTCGCTAAAGCAAGAAAAAAATTACACAATTTCATTTATTTCATTTTAATTTAGTCTTAATGGATACAGAAAATTTAAATACAATAGAATTTAAAAATCATTAGCAAGAAATTTAAACAAAACAAAATTAAATTTTATTCAGCTATAAAATTGTCAATTCCTATTTCTATTTGCAGACGGGATGACAAAATGGAATACATGAAACTCTACATTTACCTTTTTTATCAACGTTCAAATTTTCACCTGTTGAAAATTAAATTTAAAATATTTTTTCCCTTCAAAAAAATCATAATTTTACCTTCAGCGGCTTTCAAATGTTCGGCAAAGTTTTCATCAAATTCTTTCAAATCTAAAAATAATGGTAATATAAATTATTATTATTATTATTATTATTATTATTATTATTATTATTATTATTATTATTATTATTATTATTATTATTATTATTATTATTATTATTATTATTATTATTATTATTATTATTATTATTATTATTATTATTATTATTATTATTATTATTGTTATAAACCTTCAAATATGATTAACTTCTCTTCAAAATAAATACGATTTTATAAATGTTTTTTATTTTAATTGCATCATTCAATTTTTATTTAGTACTATCTTTTGGAAACATGATTTTATATTGTTATTATAGTATATAGATGTGTACAGCTCAATAGGATTTCTCGACCCTCACACAATTTCTTTTAAGAATAAAGAAATTCTATTGGACTATTTATCTACTTATTATCATTTTTGTATCAATATAATAATAATAATAATAATAATAATAATAATAATAATAATAATAATAATAATAATAATAATAATAATAATAATAATAATAATAATAATAATAATAATAATAATAATAATAATAATAATAATATTAATAATAATAATTTCAGTAACATTATAGAAGTTAGATAAAACTAAAACTACTTTTGACGTCGCTCGTTTCCAGTTCAATCTCCGTCATTAAAGGGGCACAGAAAACATGGCCAAGTGCAAATAGACCTAGAAGAAGTAGAAATAATTTCATCTCTAAATAAATGTATTTTGCAATGGTATTTATAGTTTATTATTACAGTAGCCAACTGCTATTGTTATGTTTTTTGCGTAGGAATTTGTTTACGATCTTTCATCTATCATTTTTGAAATTGAAAA